>CM065812.1:61866857-61874357 GCA_033398695.1 Orobanche coerulescens | reverse complement strand
GGAGGGTGTGTGAGAGGGTGTCGAGCCGATCGCTTACTTGCGAGTAACTTCCAAGGGCCGAGTGCAGCGGTCGCCTCTAAAGAAACACACAAGAAAGTTTTCCTACAGTTGTCGAGAACAAGATTCCGCGACTTGCTCCTGGGTAGTGTGGGCGAGCGGCATTCTCTAACGTGGGCGTTCGATAACCAACCCGGTAGTCGGGCGACCATGGTGCGGTGTTGCTTGCTTCGCAAACATCGCAGAGAGAAGCTAGATTTTGTATTTGAGATGTTGTCCGTGAGTTGGTTGGTTCCGTCGAGCGGTAACCTCCGCCGCTCGTGGGCTTTTTCGGCATTGTCTCGAACGGGAGTTTGGTAAGCCGCTTGGGTGGGCGCCTCGGTGAGCGACGACCGCACGTGAGCGTTTGACAACCTATTGGGTCGTCTGACGAGCATGGTGAGGCGGTCGCTTGTTGGGGCCAAACATCTTTTTGGGCTGCCATGTTATTAGATGCATGTTCGGAAATTGCTCGGTGGGTTCGGTAAAGCGGTGCCCCATCGCTTGTGGGCATTTCCTAGTAATTATTCGACCGAGATTTCAGTTAGCTGCTTCGGTGGGTAGCCTGAGGGAGCGACGTACCGGTACGTGAGTGTTCGATAACCTAGGTGGTCGGGCAAGCACGGTGAGGCGGTCGTTTCTTTGGGCAGAACATTGTAGTGGAGAGCTATGTTCTTTGAGTTGATGCGTTGCTAGTGAAATGCTCCGTGGGTTCGGTAGTGCGGTCCCTTTTTGCTCGTGGGCTTTTTTGGCAATGTTGCGAACAAGATTTCAGTGAGCTACTTTGGTGGGTAGCCTTTGCAAATGACGTACCGGTACGTGGGCGTTCGATAACCTAATTGGTGGTCGGGCGAGCATGGTGAGGCGGTCGTTTGTTTGGGTAAGACATCGGAGTGGAGTGCTATGTTCTTGAGTCGAAGCATTGCTCTTGAAATGCTCCGTCGGTTCGGTAGTGCGGTCCCTTTTTGCTCGTGGGCTTTTTTTGGCAGTGTTGCGAACAAGATTTCAGTGAGCTACTTTGGTGGGTAGCCTTTGCAAATGACGACTGCACGTGGGCGTTCGATAACCTAATTGGTGGTCGGGCGATCACGGTGAGGCGGTCGTTTGTTTGGGTAAGACATCGGAGTGGAGTGCTATGTTCTTGAGTCGAAGCATTGCTCTTGAAATGCTCGGTCGGTTGAGTGGTCCCTTGTCCCTAATATTTAAAGATGGCTTGTTCCTATCAGATGGCTGGTGTTGCTTCAGTGAAATATTCAAGTTTGTTGGTCCCTTGTCCCTAATATTTAAAGATGGTGTGTTCTTATTGGACGGTTGGTGTTGCTTCGGTGAAATAAAAATCAAGTTTCTTGATTGTGAGCTCGATTGGATGCTATGTTTTGTTGTCAGCTCCTTGTGGGTATCGGTAATGTTGGTTAAGAATAAGCATCATTGGTTTTTGGAAATTCTTTTGAATTCGAAACCATGTTCTGGTATGATCATGTGTGCTGCTAGTGATTTGTTTCCTACGTGCCTATCGGGGCAATGCTTGGGTGTGAGTTGTTGTTTGCTGTCATGATGCACATATTATGTTTCGTGATGGCTTATAATTCCTTGTGTTTGGGCATTGTATACGTATGGTGCGTGACTGGTGATTGGTTTATATGAGTATGTTGGATCCTTGCTCGGGCAACGACGCCGTCTCATATATGCCTCTTCAGTTATTGGCTCAAGCATGTCTTGGCCGCTGTTGGTTTCCTGTGTTGAGTACCTATCTTGAAGGCATTTGAATGATTGGAGTGTCAAGTTTTTCGCCTTGTGCTGCTCCCCCTTTGTGGATGCGGTGTTGGGTGAACCACAAACCACCTGTTGTGTTCCACGTTTAATGCCCCAATTTGTGTGCCTTAGATGTTGGCCCATGGCGCGGTGTACGATATCTTGGATAAGGAATATTTAGTAGGTAAGAGGTGTTCAATCGCCGCTTACCTCGAATCATGCGTTCGGCGCTTCGTGCGAAAAACGACCGTGCACGTTTTGAATAAGCCCTTGTGGCTTAGCTCATGCGTTGCCGGCGTCTTTAAGGAATGCTACCTGGTTGATCCTTCCAGTAGTCATATGCTTGTCTCAAAGATTAAGCCATGCATGTGTAAGTATGAACTAATTCAGGAGGAACGGCTGGAGCCCTTAGGTAATGTCCGGGGATGAAACCATTAACCCTGCCCGGGCCCAGTAAGCGCGGGCCTGTAACCCAAGCGGGGGACAATGAGGCGATCAGGTCATGCTGGCAAACTTATCTCTAGATCGGGGGTGAGCTCGAGCCTCTTGGGGGGGGACTCAGGACAGGGGACGATCCTCCTTGTGTGCGTGTGTGGAAGAAAAAAAAAGTATGAACTAATCCAGATTCTCTCTCTCTAGAACGCTCTGCCTTCTCTCTAGATTTTTTCGCCGGCTTTTTGGTTTATCTCTTACCCTAGCGTTACTTTTCTCTCAGTCCCGCTGATAACGTCTTTCCTTAGTCTTCCACCGCCGCCTCTGAGCGGCGGTTCTCACCCTTTTTCTTCGGCCAGGCCGTTTTCCTCCATGGAATCGACCACCAAACAAGGTGCGGAGGAGATTCCCCACTTCTCTTCCTTTAACCTCCCCAAAAATCTAACTACAAACTTCCTGAACTACAAACCATCATTCTCAACCAAATCGACGGCTATTGATGCGAAGAAGAAGAAAATCTTTACACAAAATACTTCGATGCAGTCTCATCGGGGTCTTTACACCACGAACGAACACCCTCCTTCTCTTAAAGGCTCAGATCCGCCGCTGGATCGGACTGAGGAAGGGTTTCTCTCTGAAGATTTTAATGCTAAAAATGTTTCCACGGTTTTGGAAGACGGGGAAATCCCGGATTTGGAGGAATACATACCTGAAACTCCTAAAAGTGACCAAGGCAAAAAACCCGCCTCCCCCTTGCCCGGCGTCGGAAGCGGTCTGGTGGTGGAACCCCCTCTTTCATTCGCGGACATAGTCCACAAAAGCTCTCACAAGGCAGAAAAGTTGGGCACTATAGACCTATCGGGTGATATGCCGACGGCAGTCTTCTCACCGGCGGAGTGTGCTCAGGTATCGGATGTTTACAAAAACGCCCTTATTGGAAAATTTTCTTTCGGAAAACCAGATAATATTTCCATTGCTAAATTTTTACAAAATTCCGGTTTTGGTTTATGCAAAGTTCAGTTCTTGAATTTTAAACGTCTTAATCTCTATGCAAAATGAAGAGTTGTATGCAAAATTATGGCTTAAACGGGAATTTAATCTGCTGGGCTTCCCTATGAGACTGTTTAAATGGGACCCATTTTTCAACTTCAAACATGAACCAGCCTCGGCCCCAATTTGGATAAAAAATTTTGCTTTGCCTATTCAATGGTTTGATCCGAGGGCTTTACAAACGGTTGGCTCTCTTGTTGGGAATTACATTAAGGCCGATAGCCTAACTCTAAATCGTTCCCGTTTAAATTTTGCTAGGATTTGTGTGGAAGTTAATCTGAAAAATAGACCTCCTGAAACGGTTGCTATCCGTTGTGGTGATGTTTTTACTAAACTTGAGGTCGAATATGAAAAATTGCCTAAATTTTGTCACCATTGTCACCATATTGGTCACGACATTGATGCGTGCTATGTGAAAAACCCGGAACTAAAACCAAAATTGTTTGTTAACAAGTTTGAAAACATTACAAATGCTAAAAAAGGTAAGAATAAAGAAGAGTGGGTTCAGGTCCGTGGTGGAAATCCCAAAATTAAAACGACCACAATTGTGAAGGGGCAAGTGTCTGGAGTTATCCCAGACATCCCCGTCCCCCCCCCCCTTCTAACGTGTGTATTGTTGAGGATGACCCAGGGGAATCCAAAGAGGATGACGATATTCCGGTAGATAACATGTTCGCTGCCCACCAGCACGCCGAATATCTGGAACAAATTGAACAACAAATCCGGGAGAGCCACTCATCCAGTAAGAAAAATAAGTTGTCCCCTTCCACGTCAGGTAACAAAAAGGAGAATGTCAATGAGCATAATGGCTCGGGGCAGTCTGACTGTCCTCCCATAGGGACAGTTCTAAAAGCTAATATAGTTAAACCTGCCTCTATTGCTTCGGTCTCTGGTGATGTTTTAAAATCGGCTGATGTTATTAAAGCTGCCCCTATCGCACCTGATGTTGTTTTTAAATCCGTTGGCTCGTCTTCTGGCCCATCGGCCACTAGTGGGGGATCAAATACCCACAGTGGCCCGCCTCAAGAACCCCTACGAATCACGAATGAACAGGAGTCATTATCCTCGGATAGTGAATCCGTACATAGAGATTCGAAGGACGATCTTGAGGACGCGGGGTCCGAACCATCTTTTGATCCGATAGATGATGGTCTTTCTAAATCTTTCTCGGATGGTAAAGGAGAAGGAAAAGGGCGGAGAAAGTTAGTCATTGCCCTGCCTTTTTCTAATGTTTTGGACCGCAAATCTGAATCTCCCAGTAAAAAAAGGATAAAAATAAGAAAAATAATTCTACTAAACAAGCGGCTGTTTCATCTAAAAGGGAAACTAGACGATCTCGTAATCAATGATTAGTGTCATTATTTGGAATGTGAGAGGCATTGGCAATGAATCGGCCCAAAAAATTGTTAAATTGCTTAAGAAGGATCATCGTCCTAACATCCTGGCCCTGATTGAGCCTAAAGTTGCTTTAAACGCGTCCTTTTTTTGTAGGTTGTTTGGTTTTGATAATGTCGTGGCGAATTCTAATAATCATATTTGGATTTTTTCGGACCATGCCAGTACCATTCGTGTTTTACATAATGCGGATCAATTGCTCCATACTCAAATTAATTATAAGGATTTGACTCATCCGTTTTTACTCACTGTTGTTTACGGCAAAAATACCAAAATTGAGAGACGTTCTCTTTGGGAGGATCTTATTTTGGTTAGTCAAAACCATACCCCTTGGATGGTAGGCGGTGATTTCAATATCGTCCTATATCCACAGGAAAAAAAGGGGACACCCCTCCTATCCTTTCCGAAATGGAGGAATTTAGGGACGCGGTCCTTGAATGTGACCTCATGGACGGAGGATATGTGGGATCCCCTTTCACTTGGTATAGTAATTCGGTGTGGCAAAGATTGGATCGGATTTTCTTTTCTTCGGAATGGGTGAACAAATTTCCTCATTGTTGTGTTAGACATATCCCGAGGCATACCTCTGATCATAATTCACTTTTGTGCAATTTTAGCCCTGATTTTAATCGGCCCAAAGCGTCTTTTCGTTTTCAAAACATGTGGGTTCAACACCATCTTTTTTTACAAACCGTTAAAGACTCTTGGGACATTCCCTCGCCCTTCTCGGGCCTTCTTAAATTGTCGAACAAGCTTTTGCGCCTTAAGCTCACTCTTAAAGAGTGGAACAAATTCACCTTCGGAAATATTTTTAAAAATGTCGAAAAACATCAAATGGAGGTTGCCGAGGCCGAAGAGAAGTTTGACTCGGATCCAACCATTTCCAACATGGTTAATCTTAAAAAACAAAATGCTTCCCTTATTCGCACGTTGTCTATGAAAGAGTCCTTTTGGAAACAAAAGGCCCGTATGAAATGGACAATGGAAGGGGAAAGAAATAGCAAATTCTTCCATGATTTGGTTAAGAAAAAAAGGCACAACAACCACATCCATAGCATTCATAATAATGGGTCCATCATCTCGGATGAGATTGGTATTCACCAATCGGCCGTGGCATATTTCTCGAATTTATTCAAAAATGATCCGGTTGACATTGAGCAATTTGACAAGGATCTTATTCCTAAAAATATTCTTGATTGTGACAATCTTTTTATGTGTTGTCCCCCTACCCTCGATGAGATTAAGAAAATTGTTTTTGACATGGAGGGGGATAGTGTTGCCGGACCCGATGGTTTTAATGCGGAATTTTATCAATCTTGTTGGGATTTTATTAAAGGTGATGTTTTGGAGGCGGTGTTAGATTTTTTTTTGGGGGGGGGGGGGGGGCGATCTCTCACAAGCGTTTTGTTCTACGTCTATAACGCTCATTCCCAAAATCCCCTCCCCCAACTCTTGGAAAGATTTTAGACCGATTAGTTTGTGCAATACTACTTATAAAATCCTTTCCAAAATTCTTAGCAAACGGTTGAGCTCTATCCTTCCGAGGATCGTCAATCCCGCTCAATCGGGTTTCATAAAGGACCGATTAATCACGGATAATATTCTCACGGCCTTAGAAGTCGTCCATGACATATCTCGTTCTAAGGACAACTCGGTTATTAAACTTGATATGGAAAAAGCTTATAATAGGATTAATTGGGGTTTTCTCTTCAGCGTGCTTACTAATTTTGGTTTCTCCCCTAATCTTATTAAATTATTTCAACAATGTGTTTGCAATGCTTGGTTTTCTATTATTATTAATGGCTCATCCGTGGGTTTTTTTAAAAGTGAGAGGGGCCTTAGACAAGGGGATCCTTTATCCCCTCTTCTATTTATTTTGGCCGAGGATTACCTTTCGAGGAACATTGACCATACTTTCAAAAAAAACCCGACCATGTTTTTCACTATTCGCAAAAACGTTCATATTACTCATCTTGCGTTTGCCGATGACATGCTCCTTTTTGTTAATGCGTCTCAAAATAACCTTATTTTGCTTAGATGGTGCCTCCACCATTTTGAAGCGGTTTCGGGGCAAAAAATTAATAATGCTAAAAGTACTTTTCTTATGCATAACCCGGCCGCCGGCGATGTCGCTCGTGTTAAGGATATCATGGGTTTTTCTTTTTCGGAACTCCCCATGAACTACCTTGGTGTCCCTATTTGGAAAGGCAACCCCACTTTCAATATGTTTAGTAACGCCATCCTTCAAATCCAAAACAAAATTTGCACTTGGAATCATCACCTCCTTTCTTTAGGAGGGAGGATCGAGCTTATCAAGTCGGTTCTCAATTCCATCCTCTTTTATAATCTTCAAGTTATCAAACCCCCGGCTAATGTTATCTTATTCTTTGAGAGGCTTTTTAATAAATTCCTTTGGGGTTCCAACGAGCGTAAGAAAAAAATGCATTGGGCCGCTTGGAAAAGTCTTTGTTACCCTACTCATGAAGGTGGGATAGGGTGCCGTGATTTAAATGATTTAATCCAAGCGGCGGAGTTTAAAATGTGGTGGAGATTTAGGACCAATAAGAATATTTGGTCTAACTTTCTTATGGCTAAATATTGCAAAAGGCTCCACCCCATGGTGGTCAAACCTAATCCTTTTGATTCCCCCAATTGGAAAAGGTTATGTGCCATTCGTGGGGAGGTTGATAAATTCATTTTTTGGAATAGTGGCAATGCTAATTCATCTTTTTGGCATGATAATTGGTGCGACTTTAGTCCCCTTTCAAATTTGTTTCCCACGAAATCTAAAGAGTGTCTTAACAAATTTTGGAATAACGGGGAGTGGAACTACTC
>CM065812.1:61846857-61859357 GCA_033398695.1 Orobanche coerulescens | reverse complement strand
AAATGTGTTATTGGCTCCAAAGACTTTTTCTCTATGTGTCATGGGTGGAAAAGGCTCCAATATATACCAAAAACAAAAGTTGTACTTGTGGGGATTTGAACTCCCTACCTCATGCAAAACAATAAAAGTTTCAACCACTACACCACATATGCAATTTGTGGATAGAGGAACACTTTTATATATAGGGTTGATGTAACTTGAAATTTGCCTTTTCCAAAATCGACCAATCACATCATAAAATTAAGGTTAAGAGCATTGTTGTGCAAATTTGAAATTTCAGAAAATTGATCTCGGATCGATGGTATGTAGAGTTTGAAAATCTAAAAACCGTATAATTTTACTTAAAACCCAAATTAACATATGAAAAACACATTTTTTTTGAAAATTTTGAGGACCAAACCGTCGTAGGCGGTTTGCAGCTGCGTAGATCTCGTCGAGATACCCGAAATCAAAAAAAAATTCGTCCAAAACGGACATTTCTACGCAAAGTTATGCCCTTCCAAAGTTTTGCATTCCCGCAACGCAATTGCGGAGTGGGTTCTCTGGCCTTTCAATGTCTACTGCACTCGTCCGTTTTAACTAAATTAAAAAAAATTATTTATTTTTATATATTACTAAATAATTTTCAACAATTATTAAATAAAGATATATTTTAAAAAATAAATACTCTTATTTCGTAATTTTGACTAAATTAAAAATAAATAATTTATTTTTATATATTATTAATAATTTTGCAGCAATTAATTATTATTTTAAGATAAAAAAATACATTTAAAACATACTATTTCGTAATTTTAACTAAACTAAAAAGTAATTTAGTTATTTTTATATTAATAATAATATTTTAGTAATTATTTATAATTATAAAATAAACAAAATAAATTTTAAAAGTAAAAATTATTCTTTCGTAATTTTTAATTCATATTTTGATTTATTTATTAATTTTTTTTATATTTTCAATAATTATTGGTTTTTTTTATTTATTTAATATTTATAAAATTATAAATAACTTATTATTGTGTAAATATAATGTTTTATATTTTTTTATCAATATAAACTTATATAATAATTAATTTATAATAACTTATATTGGCTTTAAACTCGGAGTGGGTTCCTCAGCCTTTCAATGTCTACTGCACTCACAAGGGATTATTCTTCTAAGCCTATTATAGGGGGAGGGTGTGTGAGAGGGTGTCAGTAATGGCTTGCTTACTTGCGAGTAACTTCCAAGGGCCGAGTGCGGCCGCCCTCTAAAGAAACACACAAGAAAGTTTTCCAAAGCGGTGTCGAGAACAAGATTCCGGCGACTTGCTCCGGTGGGTAGTGTGGGCGAGCGGCATTCTCTAACGTGGGCGTTCGATAACCAACCCGGTAGTCGGGCGACCATGGTGCGGGTGTTGCTTGCTTGTGCAAACATCGCAGAGAGAAGCTAGAATTTGGATTTGAGATCCTGTCCGTGAGTTGGTTGGTACGGACGAGCCGTAACCACCGCCCCTCGTGCGCAATTTCACGCATTGTCTCGAACGGGAGTTTGGTAAGCCGCTTGGGTGGGCGGTCTCGGTGAGCGACGACCAGACGTGAGCGTTTGATAACCTATTGGGTCGTCGGACGAGCATGGTGAGGCGGTCGCTTGTTGGGGCAAAACATCGTAGTGGGCTGCCATGTTCTGCGATTAGATGCATGTTCGGAAATTGCTCGGTGGGTTCGGTAAAGCGGTGCCCCATCGCTTGTGGGCATTTCCTAGTAATTATTCGACCGAGATTTCAGTTAGCTGCTTCGGTGGGTAGCCTGAGGGAGCGACGTACCGGTACGCGAGTGTTCGATAACCTAGGTGGTCGGGCAAGCACGGTTGTTAGGCGTATTTTTATACGCTTATTTATCATTATTTTGTAGTGTTTTGGTGAGTGAAATCATCTAAATGAGCTTTTAATGCCTTGATTTTGTATGATTGACAGGAAATTGAAGTCCGGGAGCTAAAACGAGGCAAAAGCGAAAAACGGCAAAATCGACGATGAGCCGCGGCGCAAGGAATCTGAGCCGCGGCACAGGAAGACACCACCGAAGGGCGAGTAGGCAGTACTCTGTGCCGCGGCACAGCCCAGTGAGCCGCGCACGTAAGAATTTATTTACGCCTGTGTATTCGGCTTTTGGCAATGTGCCGCGCACGAGTTGATGAGCCGCGGCACACTTAGCGGGTTTGGTACGTCTGCGCGGATTCTGGGCCGTTTCGAAGCCAGTTTTCAACCGATTAATACGGACGCAATTTGTGGAGGTGCTGAGCTATAAATAGGGCTTAAGACCCTAATTTAATTATCTTGGCTACATTGAATCTAAACCTAGGAGAGCTTAAGCTTGGAGTCAGAGAAGAGGAGGAAAGCAGAAGAATTCAAGGGCAGAAGGCGGGAGCTGAAGAACGGAGGAATCCGAGCTTCATCTGCGTTTGAATTTTATGCTTTCGTTTATTTATTCTGTATTTTCAGTTTTTAGTATGTCAGGCTAAAGCCCTAATCTAGGGTTTTGATGAAACCTTTGTTTTGACGAATTGATTAAGATTATCCAATTTATTACCTTTTTATTGAGTTTTCCCAATTATGTTTAATGCTTGCAATTATCTGGCCAATAGTTGTATTGATTTAATCATTCACTTGAATCGGGAGAGGAGATTTGGTGAGGAACTATTGGTGAGGACCGTTTATTCGTGAGATAGGAATATACTCATAGAAACTACGTGGCCTTTAGGAGATTTCATGCTTTTTGCCTATCGGCGAGATAATTCACCTAGGGATAGAGTGCGTTAGTCGCCGTTAGATAAATCTATTGACCTGGAGAGGCGGTAGAATATATTAGCAATCTCCGCCTTGAAATTGGGAAAATTATTTATTACGGATAATCGAGAGTAAATTCGGATAAACTAAGGTGGATTCGTAACCCTAGACGTATTAATCATTTGATTTCCTTAATCCAAGATATTGTTTTCTCTTGCTTAGTATTTTAGAAATTCTTTTAGTTATTAATCCAAAACTCAACTTCGATTGTTCAAATAAAATTGGAATAAAACGCGTCGGTAGTTAGAGATTCAATCCTCGTGGGAACGATACTCTACTTATCACTTTATTACTTGTAAACGATGACGTGCACTTGCGTGTAGGAAATATCGCAACAAGTTTTTGGCGCCGTTGCCGGGGATTGAAATTTTTCTAATATCGATTTAAGTATTTCCAGTCTTAATTTGAACGTTTTATTTTTTATTTTTGTGTATTTAATTTCGTTTATTTGTTTTTCCTTTCAGGACCTTTTGTGTAGTGCATGAGAAGACTCGGTAACGAAGGCCTACTACCTTTGGACACCGAGCTCGAGCGCACTCTAAGAAGGAACAAGAAGGAGAAAAGAGAACTGCAGACGGCGGTCATCATGGCCGAGAATATTGAAATCCAAGGAGGAGACAACCAAGTGCGGCAAGTTCAACCGGAACTCGCTCTTCGAGATTATGCCATGCCGCAGGTCAACGCTAATTTTTCGGGAATTCGGCGTCCCACTATCCAAGCAAATAACTTTGAGATCAAGCCCGCCATTATTCAGATGGTGCAGGCGAGCCCATTCTGTGGATTGCCGAAGGACGACCCGAATGCCCACATTGCGTCTTTCCTTGAGATATGCGATACTTTCAAAACTAATGGTGTCACCGACGATGCCATCCGATTGAGGCTTTTCCCTTTCTCTTTGAGGGATAAAGCAAAGTTTTGGTTAAATTCCCATCACGGGTCGATTACAACATGGGAGAGGTTAGCGCAAGCCTTCCTTGCCAAATTTTTCCCACCAGCTAAGACGGCGAGGTTGAGAAATGAAATAACCACTTTTGCCCAGTTCGATATGGAATCGCTCCACGAGGCGTGGGAGCGATATAAAGAATTACTACGAAGATGCCCTCATCACGGTATTCCTGATTGGCTTCAGCTTCATACGTTTTATGGTGGTTTGAGTGCTTCTACACGCACTTTAGTGGATGCGGCCTCCGGTGGGACATTCATGGCAAAATCTATGGCCGAGTCACACATGCTTTTGGAAGATATGGCCGAAAACGCATACCAATGGCCATCAGAAAGATTGACACCGAAAAGAGTCATGGAAGTTTCAAGCAATGATCCGATCTCCACCTTGACAGCTCAAGTCGCCGCTTTGACACAACAGCTCCAGACATTTTCGCACGCACCAGCCCCCGTTACCATTGAGACATGTAATTGGTGTAACGGATCACACCCGAGCGCGGAGTGTCAATTTGGAAATCCGTTCGAGCAAAATCAGATGGAGCAGGCTCAATTCGTAGGAAATGGGAATCGACCGAATAACCCGTACTCCAATACTTATAATCCGGGGTGGCGCAATCATCCCAACTTTTCATGGAGAAACGGACAGAACGCACACCAGCCCCCTTTCGCTCAGAATCAACAGCAGCCCCCTTCCGCTCCCAAAGTGTCTCTCGAGGAAGCGCTTGCAAAATTGGCGGCAAATACGAGTCAATTTATGACTCGGACGGAAGCTACACTACAAAATCATTCTGCTTCCATTCGGAATTTGGAGGTCCAGCTGGGCCAAATCGCTAATGTGTTGACAGCTCGTCCGGAGGGAGCATTGCCGAGTACAACAGAGACTAATCCTAGAGAGAGTCTAAACGCAGTTAGCTTGAGAAGCGGGAGAGAGTTGCTGGATCAGCCGGAGCTGGGTAAAGAGAAGAAAGTGATGGAGGAAGAGATGGATTTAAAGCCAGAGGAGTCAAAGGATGTGAAGCCGGATAACTTGAAGACATGTGTTCCCCCCGTTCCGTTTCCGCAGAGACTACAGCAAAGAAGGGCGGACAAACAATTTTCTAAATTCCTTGATGTGTTCAAAAAGCTTCACATAAATATTCCGTCACGACGCATTGGAGCAGATGCCGAGTTATGTCAAATTCATGAAAGAGATATTATCTAAGAAGAGAAAACTTGAAGAGTTTGAAACGGTCACCTTGACAGAGGAGTGCAGTGCAATTCTTCAAAAGAAGCTCCCACCTAAATTAAAAGATCCGGGAAGCTTCAACATACCTTGCACCATGGGGAATTTTTCATTTAATAAGGCACTATGCGATCTTGGTGCAGTATCAACCTCATGCCTCTGTCGATTTTCCAAAAGCTGAATATTGGGGAAGCTAAGCCAACCACAGTCTCATTACAATTGGCGGACCGATCGATAAAGTATCCGAGGGGAGTGATCGAGGATGTATTAGTTAAGGTTGACAAGTTCATCTTTCCAGCCGACTTCATCGTACTAGACATGGAGGAAGATGACAATATTCCGATCATCTTGGGACGACCATTTCTAGCGACGGGCCGAACCCTTATAGACGTGGAAAAGGGAGAGCTAACTCTGAGGGTCCAAGACGAGGAAATTACTTTTCAAGTATTCAAGTCATTCCCATGTCCAGGAAGTGCTGATAAAGGATCACAAATTGAGAGGGTGAATGCCGTTGAAAGAGGAAAGCACCGAAAACATCGTCGGTGGGAAAATTCAGATGTTGTGTTAAATGGCCCGAGTTTTAAGAAGGATGTAGAACAAGTAGCGTTCCTCGAGCATGAGGAGAAATCTGCTGCAATCGTGGGTTCGTTTGTGAAGGAGGAAAGTGAGCCAAAAGCCAAGCGAAAAATTAGTCATGGAGAAATCGGGTTTTTCGGAAAAATTTTCAAGTCGAAACCTTTTCACAAACAACATTTGATGACCGAACCGAAACTCGAACCACTGATGACCAATGGTCATAATTTTAACCAAAATATAAATGGTTCGATGAACGGGGCGGAAGCCAAATGGAGTTTGCGAAAAGCGAACTAACGTTGTCCAATAGGTTCGGCTGAAGACTATAAACTTAGCGCTCCTCGGGAGGCAACCCGAGTATTAGTTGTAGATTCTTTGTTGTTTGCTTGCATTTTTAGAGTCTCTTTTTGTCTTCTTTCTTCTTTGATCCATCCTTCCCTTTCATCTTAATGATTTCGTGTAAAATTTAAGGCAGAATCAAAGAAAAGGGGAGAAATTCAATGATGAGCACAAGATACCTGTGAGCCGCGGCACACACCACCGAGGAAAATGGCCGATCAAATCAGTACTCGTGCCGCGGCATGATCTTATCGAGCCGCGGCACACCAGTCGCCGAGCCGCGGCACCCGATAACCGAGCCGCGGCACACTAAATGGTCGAGAAACGCCTGTGGCGCAGACTTTGTGCCGCGGCATACTAATGCCGAGCCGCGGCACACTAACACACCGAGCCGCGGCATACGAAATTTGAGCCGCGGCACCCGACGACATACCAAAACGTCCTGGTTGATCGTACTTTGGGCCGCGGCTCACTTATATTGTGCCGCGCCCCGCCGCAAAATAAGAGCATCCAGTAAGGCTCATTCAGGTTGATCGGCCTGTATAGGATACTTCTACCCTCCCTCCCTTCCTTCCTGCACACATGGAGGTTAGTTGGCTCCACTCTATGAGTCTCCTTCTCAAATTCTCCAGGTTATTTTTGATTTCTAAATCATTAATGATTCTTGATGTGAAAAGATTTGGAGTTTTATATTGCTAGTTATTCTTCATTGTTGTTTCTAAAATGGAGTTGGAATATGGGGAATTTGTTATTGTGATGGAATTGATGTGTATGAACGAATTGTTGATGATGGTTTTCGTAATTCAGGGTTATAATCTGTGTTATTATTTTTGGGATTTGGAATTAACCATGAAAATTTTTGTTCTTCATTTTAACTTGTGCACACAAGGTGTTTGATAAATTGCAGCAATGAAAAATGGGTAAGCTAGGCATTTTCCAACTTATATGCAATGAATCATGTTGTCACATTATCCCCAACCTCTACATCATGTTCAACTTGAGAGCTATACTTAACTTCCTTTTGATGATGCAAGCTTGTTTATTCACATTCCGCATGATGTAGTCAAGAAGCATGCAAGCTCACCGGACGATGCTGGCACCGGCTCTGAGCAGTGGAGGGGAGTACTTGACCTTTTACTTTTCTTGCATTTCATTTTTGTCCATTGAGGTCAATGTACGTCCTAAGTTTGGGGGATTTACATTCGATCTACATTCATTCTTTGTACTCTATTTTCTTGTCAGACATTATATTCTCATTGCACTTTTCATTTCTTTGCATAAAATTTTTTTTTTCAGATAGCCTTGCTTGTCGTAGTTTTTCTTTATTCGTGAATTTTCGTGCTTCTATTTGTGTGATACTGATGTTACGACACTGTCTTTATCTCTGAAGAAGCGGGCGAGTTTTAGTCGAGTTGTAGTCAGTTATTTCTGTTCTGCTTAGTATTCAATTAGGTCCGAAATTTTTCGTGATTGTAGAGGTCTTGGCAGATAAGAGACTATACATACTTGTTTAAAATCCCCATCAATACGTTTGGCTACATTTTCCCGGATAGTGAGTCGTACTGTTTCTTCAGTCGTGTTAGCACTTAGTTTGAGTTTTGAGTCGGTCAGTTTTTCCCTAAAAGTCGAGATAAAGTGTTCTATGAAGGGAAGTCTAGTAATTGGGGGCATTCGCGTGACCCGTTGTTTACTCTCGCGTAAAACGACGACCCCGATTAGACTAGTGATTTAGTGATTTCACATGTGCCAATGATAGGAAGCCTAGTAACCGGGGGTATTCGCGTGACCATTGCTTACTCGCGTAAAACGGCAACCTTGATTCGACATGCGGAAATTATGTATTCGAGTTGTTTCTCCGTCAGAACGGAACTTAGTAACTAGAAGCATCCATGTGCCCCATGAGTGTCTTTTACGTCAAACGGTTTCCGAATACATGAGAATGGAAGTTCCACCCTAGGATTATCCCGATAAAACATCCCGAGATCCTAACCTAGTGGTCGACTAGAATCAAATTTTTGAGCATATATATAAGGGGATACGTTCCGAGGTTTATTTATTATGAGACTCGTGAAAATTGTGCCTTTAGACTGTGGAACGCGACGAACTAGCTTGTTTATGTTAGCCTTTCATATTGACGGTCGATTTGACTCATGTTTTGTTAATCTTTGGTGAGTTTTCTTCATGAACGAATGATTAGGACTGAACTTGATTACTTTGCGGAATCATTATTCTGAGTGCAGCTCGCTTTTATGACACTCGTATTATTTAGAGAGAATGGCAGGATAGTATTGATTAGATTGAACACTATGAGTTGCACAATTATTCACGACATTCTTTTATTGACTTTAATTCTTTTTGCTTGAGGACAAGCAAAGGCTTAAGTTTGGGGGTATTTGTTAGGCGTATTTTTATACGCTTATTTATCATTATTTTGTAGTGTTTTGGTGAGTGAAATCATCTAAATGAGCTTTTAATGCCTTGATTTTGTATGATTGACAGGAAATTGAAGTCCGGGAGCTAAAACGAGGCAAAACGGGCGAAAACGGCTAAATCGATTTATGAGCCGCGGCGCAAGGAATCGAGCCGCGCACAGAAGACACCACCGAAGGGCGAGTAAGTCTACTGTGCCGCGGCACGCCAGGTGAGCCGCGTACGTAAGAATTTATTTACGCCTGTGTATTGACTTTTGGCAATGTGCCGCGGCACAGGTTCAGTGAGCCGCGGCACACTTAGCGGGTTTGGTACGTCTGCGCGGATTCTGGGCCGTTTCGAAGCCAGTTTTCAACCGATTAATACGGACGCAATTTGTGGAGGTGCTGAGCTATAAATAGGGCTTAAGACCCTAATTTAATTATCTTGGCTACATTGAATCTAAACCTAGGAGAGCTTAAGCTTGGAGTCAGAGAAGAGGAGGAAAGTAAGAATTCAAGGGCGGATATGAGTCGAAGAACGGAGGAATCCGAGCTTCATCTGCGTTGAATTTTATGCTTTCGTTTATTTATTCGTATTTTCGCTTTTAGTATGTCGTGCTAAAGCCCTAATCTAGGTTTTGATGAAACCTTTGTTTTGACGAATTGATTAAGATTATCCAATTTATTACCTTTTTATTGAGTTTTCCCAATTATGTTTAATGCTTGCAATTATCCGGCCAATAGTTGTATTGATTTAATCATTCACTTGAATCGGGAGAGGAGATTTGGTGAGGAACTATTGGTGAGGACCGTTTATTCGTGAGATAGGAATATACTCATAGAAACTACGTGGCCTTTAGGAGATTTCATGCTTTTGCCTATCGACGAGATAATTCACCTAGGGATAGAGTGCGTTAGTCGCCGTTAGATAAATCTATTGACCTCGGGAGAGGCGGTGGAATATATTAGCAATCTCCGCCTTCAGTAAATTGGGAAAATTATTTATTACGGATAATCGAGAGTAAATTCGGATAAACTAAGGTGGATTCAGAACCCTAGACGTATTCATCATTTGATTTCCTTAATCCAAGATATTGTTTTCTACTGCTTAGTATTTTAGAAATTCTTTTAGTTATTAATCCAAAAACCCAACTTCGATTGTTCAAATAAAATTGGAATACGAAAACGTCGGTAGTTAGAGATTCAATCCTCGTGGGAACGATACTCTACTTATCACTTTATCGCAACAACGGTGAGGCGGTCGTTTCTTTGGGCAGAACATTGTAGTGGAGAGCTATGTTCTTTGAGTTGATGCGTTGCTAGTGAAATGCTCCGTGGGTTCGGTAGTGCGGTCCCTTTTTGCTCGTGGGCTTTTTTGGCAATGTTGCGAACAAGATTTCTGTGAGCTACTTTGATGGGTAGCCTTTGCAAATGACGTACCGGTACGTGGGCGTTCGATAACCTAATTGGTGGTCAGGCGAGCATGGTGAGGCGGTCATTTGTTTGGGTAAGACATCGGAGTGGAGTGCTATGTTCTTGAGTCGAAGCATTGCTCTTGAAATGCTCCGTCGGTTCGGTAGTGCGGTCCCTTTTTGCTCGTGGGCTTTTTTTGGCAGTGTTGCGAACAAGATTTGATGAGCTACTTTGGTGGGTAGCCTTTGCAAATGACGACCGGTACGTGGGCGTTAGATAACCTAATTGGTGGTCGGGCGATCACGGTGAGGCGGTCGTTTGTTTGGGTAAGACATCGGAGTGGAGTGCTATGTTCTTGAGTCGAAGCATTGCTCTTGAAATGCTCGGTCGGTTAATTGGTCCCTTGTCCCTAATATTTAAAGATGGCTTGTTCCTATCGGATGGCTGGGGTTGCTGATGAAATATTCAAGTTTGTTGGTCCCTTGTCCCTAATATTTAAAGATGGTGTGTTCCTATTGGACGGTTGGTGTTGCTTCGGTGAAATAAAAATCAAGTTTCTTGATTGTGAGCTCGATTGGATGCTATGTTTTGTTGTCAGCTCCTTGTGGGTATCGGTAATGGGTGCATTTGGCGAAGTCGAATGTTGGTTAAGAATGAGCATCATTGGTTTTTGGAAATTCTTTTGAATTCGAAACCATGTTCTGGTATGATCATGTGTGATGCTAGTGATTTGTTTCCTACGTGCCTATCGGGGCAATGCTTGGGTGTGAGTTGTTGTTTGCTGTCATGATGCACATATTGTGTTTCGTGATGGCTTATAATTCCTTGTGTTCGGGCATTGTATACGTATGGTGCGTGAGTTGTGATTAGTTTATATGAGTACGTTGGATCCTTGCTCGGGCAACGACGCCGTCTCATATATGCCTCTTCAGTTATTGACTCAAGCATGTCTTGGCTGCTGTTGGTTTCCTGTGTTCAGTACCTATCTTGAAGGCATTTGAATGATTGAAGTGTCAAGTTTTTCGCCTTGTGCTGCTCCCCCTTTGTGGATGCGGTGTTGGATGAACCACAAACCACCTGTTGTGTTCCACGTTTAATGCCCCAATTTGTGTGCCTTAGATGTTGGCCCATGGCGCGGTGTACGATCTCTTGGATACGGAATATTTAGTAGGTAAGAGATGTTCAATCGCCGCTTACCTCGAATCATGCGTTCGGCGCTTCGTGCGAACGACGACCGTGCACGTTTTGAATGAGCCCTTGTGGCTTAGCTCATGCATTGCCGGCGTCTTTAAGGAATGCTACCTGGTTGATCCTGCCAGTAGTCATATGCTTGTCTCAAAGATTAAGCCATGCATGTGTAAGTGTATAGTAATTCTATTTGGCAAAGGTTGGATCGTATTTTTGTCTCTTCGGAATCTTATAATAAATTCAATAATTGTGTTGTTAGGCACATTCCTAGACACACTTCGGACCATTATGCTCTACTTTGTGAATTCTCCTCCTCTCGTATTAAACACCCCTCTTCCTTCCGATTCCAAAATATGTGGACTAAACACCACGAGTTTTTGGAGGTGGTTAGAGATTCTTGGTCCATTCCGATTCCATATACGGGTCTTTCCAAACTTTCTAAAAAACTTTCCCGTCTTAAACTTGCTCTTAAAGAATGGAATAGGAGTGTGTTTGGGAATGTTTTTGTTAAAGTGGCCGAGGCTCAAAACCGTGCGGCCGAAGCGGAGTACAATTTTGACAATGATCCTTCTGATGCCAATAAGGAATATCTTCGTAAAATGAATGAGAATCTAATCTGGACTCTTTCTCTTGAAGAAATGTTTTGGAAACAAAAAACACAAACGAAGTGGATTTTGGAAGGGGAGAGAAATAGCAAATTCTTTCATGATCTTGTTAATAAGAAAAGAAAAATGAACTTCATCCATAATATTGTTCATAATGGTACTAATATCTCGGACCCTACGGATATTGCCAACTCGGCGGTCCATTATTTTGATAATTGCTTTACCAAAGAGAACACCGAGTGGGAGAATATGAGGCTTGACATCATTCCTAAAAATATTGACCTCGTAGATAATAATATGATTTGTGGTATTCCTTCGTTGGAAGAGGTTAGAGGTGTGATTTTTGACATGGATAGTGGGAGTGTTGCCGGGCCAGACGGTTTTAATGCTAAATTCTTTCAAGTGTGTTGGGATATCATTCAATTTGATGTTCTTGATGCGGTTATTGATTTTTTTAAAGGGGCGGAATTAACTCAAGCGTATTCTTCTACGACGCTATCATTAATTCCTAAAATTCCGTCCCCTCATTCTTGGAAAGATTTTAGGCCCATTAGCCTTTGCAATACTTCTTACAAGATTCTTTCTAAACTTTTGAGCAAAAGGCTAAGTGGGCTTCTTCCTCGCATCATTAGCCCCTCTCAATCGGCTTTTATCAAAGATCGCCTCATTACGGACAACATTCTTACGGCATTGGAGGTGACTCATGATATATCCCGGTCTAAACTTAACACCATTATTAAATTAGATATGGAGAAAGCCTACGATAGGGTGAATTGGGATTTTTTGTTTAAAATTTTGGAGCTATTTGGTTTCTCGCCTTGTGCTATATCACTTATTAAACAATGTGTTTGCTCACCTTGGTTTTCAATTATTATTAATGGCTCCCCGGTGGGTTATTTCAAAAGTGGTAGAGGCCTTCGCCAAGGGGACCCGATCTCTCCTCTTTTATTTGTCCTTGCGGCCGATTATTTTTCTAGACTCA
>CM065812.1:61786857-61836857 GCA_033398695.1 Orobanche coerulescens | reverse complement strand
GGTAGTCGGGCGACCATGGTGCGGTGTTGCTTGCTTGTGCAAACATCGCAGAGAGAAGCTAGATTTTGTATTTGAGATCTTTGTCAGTGAGTTGGTTGGTTCGGTCGAGCGGTAACCTCCGCCGCTCGTGGGCTTTTACGGCATTGTCTCAAACGGGAGATTGGTAAGCTACTTGGGTGGCGGTCTCGGTGAGCGACGTGCAGTACGTGAGCGTTTGATAACCTATTGGGTCGTCGGACGAGCATGGTGAGGCGGTCGCTTGTTGGGGCAAAACATCGTAGTGGGCTGCCATGTTCTGCGATTAGATGCATGTTCGGAAATTGCTCGGTGGGTTCGGTAAAGCGGTGCCCCATCGCTTATGGGCATTTCCTAGTAATTATTCGACCGAGATTTCAGTTAGCTGCTTCGGTGGGTAGCCTGAGGGAGCGACGTACCGGTACGTGAGTGTTTGATAACCTAGGTGGTCGGGCAAGCACGGTGAGGCAGTCGTTTCTTTGGGCAGAACATTGTAGTGGAGAGCTATGTTCTTTGAGTTGATGCGTTGCTAGTGAAATGCTTCGTGGGTTCGGTAGTGCGGTCCCTTTTTGCTCGTGGGCTTTTTTGGCAATGTTGCGAACAAGATTTCAGTGAGCTACTTTGGTGGGTAGCCTTTGCAAATGACGTACCGGTACATGGGCGTTCGATAACCTAATTGGTGGTCGGGCGATCATGGTGAGGCGGTCGTTTGTTTGAGTAAGACATTGGAGTGGAGTGCTATGTTCTTGAGTCGAAGCATTGCTCTTGAAATGCTCCGTCGGTTCGGTAGTGCGGTCCCTTTTTGCTCGTGGGCTTTTTTTGGCAGTGTTGCGAACAAGATTTCAGTGAGCTACTTTGGTGGGTAGCCTTTGCAAATGACGTACCGGTACGTGGGCGTTCGATAACCTAATTGGTGGTCGGGCGATCACGGTGAGGCGGTCGTTTGTTTGGGTAAGACATCGGAGTGGAGTGCTATGTTCTTGAGTCGAATCATTGCTCTTGAAATGCTCGGTCGGTTGATTGGTCCCCTTGTCCCTAATATTTAAAGATGGCTTGTTCCTATCAGATGGCTGGTGTTGCTTCAGTGAAATATTCAAGTTTGTTGGTCCCTTGTCCCTAATATTTAAAGATGGTGTGTTCCTATTGGACGGTTGGTGTTGCTTCGGTGAAATAAAAATCAAGTTTCTTGATTGTGAGCTCGATTGGATGCTATGTTTTGTTGTCAGCTCCTTGTGGGTATCGGTAATGGCTGCATTCGGCGAAGTCGAATGTTGGTTAAGAATGAGCATCATTGGTTTTTGGATATTTTTTTGAATTCGAAACCATGTTCTGGTATGATCATGTGTGCTGCTAGTGATTTGTTTCCTACGTGCCTATCGGGGCAATGCTTGGGTGTGAGTTGTTGTTTGCTGTCATGATGCACATATTATGTTTCGTGATGGCTTATAATTCCTTGTGTTCGGGCATTGTATACGTATGGTGCGTGAGTGGTGATTGGTTTATATGAGTACGTTGGATCCTTGCTCGGGCAACGACGCCGTCTCATATATGCCTCTTCAGTTATTGGCTCAAGCATGTCTTGGCTGCTGTTGGTTTCCTGTGTTGAGTACCTATCTTGAAGGCATTTGAATGATTGAAAGTGTCAAGTTTTTCGCCTTGTGCTGCTCCCCCTTTGTGGATGCGGTGTTGGGTGAACCACAAACCACCTGTTGTGTTCCACGTTTAATGCCCAAGCACTTTTAAAAAACGAAAATCGCATCCATTAGAAGAGAGTTTCCACAAACCACCTGTTGTGTTCCACAAACCACAATTATAAACAATCAAAAAATGCTCCAGACAAATGAAACATCTCCTTCTCTCATTAAAAAACAGCCTGGGTCGGTCGTCTCTCTCAATCAAAATATCCCAGCTTCCCCCGTTGGCCAAATCGCTGTCGGTGCTTGTTCAAATCCTCTTGTGAAAGATGCAGATGTCCCCGTTTTTCTCTCTCCTGGTGTCTCGGTCGGCGCCTCCCTTCCTCCCGCGGCGGTCTGTGTTGCTGTGGCCGGTGTCCCCGTTGGCTCGTGCGGATCTGCTAGTCTCGTCCCTTCGGCGGTCGGGTCTGTCGCTCCGGCGTTTGGAGGCGTTGTTCCCTCGGCCGCGGTTGAAGTCCTCGATGGTTCCTTTGCCGTCGTCTCTTCCGCGTTGGTTGGCGGGTCTTCGGAGCAGCTTGAGGAGGGCGAGCTCTCAGTTTTTGGGAGCCCTGGTCCTTCTGTGGTTGTGGCTCCGTTGGCTGGGGGTGTGGTTCCGGTTGGTGGTTCGGCCGGGTCTTTTCCTCCGGGTCGCCTTCTTGCTCCGTCCCAGGTCCTGCCAGTCCTAGGTAAGTCCTCTCATGTTCCTTTTGAGGGTTTGGGAAATGTGTCTTCTGTTCTTTGCGACCCTTCTATTGCGTCGGCCGTCGCCGACGGGGTCTTAAAATATCACGTGCCTATGCTTACTGTTCCCTCCGCTGGGGCTAAGCATCGGGACGCTTGCTTTGTTAACCCGGTGGGTACGGAGAACACCTCTGGTACCTCTGACGGTACTCCTGATGGTGCTCCGGTTAATCCCGTCGGTAAGATTGATCTTTTGCTTCTATTGTTGCTAATAATCGCATCCGGATCCGTTTGGGGTCTATTGATTAAATCGGCGGAGATTAGACGGCGGTGTTTACTAAACTTGAATGTGACGTGGTTTCTGTTGTGTTTAAATTTGCTTTGATAGTAAATTTTTCATTTGGCAAACCCGAACGAATCGATAGCTAATCATTTGAAAAATTCTGTATTTGGTGTGTGTAAGGTTCAGTTTCTAAACGCTAAACATGTACTTATTTCGTTAGGGAGTGAAGCTGCCTACACTAAACTTTGGCTTAGTCGTGAATCGCATGTGTTGGGTTTTCCGATGAGATTATTTAAATGGTCGCCATTTTTTAACTTCAAACATGAACCGGCTATTGTCCCTGTGTGGGTTAAAATCTTGGCTTTACCAATTCAATGGTTTGATTTACGTGCTTTACAAACTGTGTCGGAGTTAATTGGAAATTTTCTTAAACCGGATCCACAAACTCTTAATCGAACTAGATTGAATTATGCTCGGGTGTGTGTTGAAGTTAATTTGCAAAATAACCTCCCCGACCAGATTGCTATAAAATGCGATGGAGTTTCGTCAATCCATTCGGTGGAGTACGAAAAACTCCCAAAATATTGTTCGCATTGTCATCATATCGGGCATGATATAGATATGTGTTATTTTAAAAATCCATCACTGAAACCAAAAGAGTTCCCTAAATTCAATCAAGCGAGTCAAACAGCTACTATTAATACTGATAATGCTAAATCTATTATATTGAAAGAACCGGTTCCTATTGGTGCAAAAGAAACAGTTAGTGTTGCTAATTTGTGCTTGGAGAATGTTACAGGCCCCTCTAAAATTCAACAAGCGTGGCAGCCAATCAAAACGAAAAATGCTTTCAAAGCGCTCCAAAACTTGGAGGAGCAGGAGGTCAGGGGACCATTTATTAATAACTTGTCCCTCCCCCAAAATGTAGTTAATAAATTGGCAGGTGAGGCGGAAGGTCGTGACGAGTCGGACAGATCGAAAGAAATAGATCCAAGGGCCGAATAGGGTTTCAATGCTGCTGACAAGGGCAAGAGGCCGCAGATTGAGACAAGCAATATGTTCGAGTTGTTACAGATTGAGGAGGAATTGAAAGCCAAAAATAAGAAGATAGTAGATAATCAAAACATTAATGTTGATGTTTTACCTCCTCCCCAAAAAAATATTGATTGTAATAAACCCTCCCCGCCTATAGGAGTGGATGTTATCGTGGTTGATTCCCTCCCATCCAAAATGACTGGTGAATGTTCTGTTAATCCCACCCCAGCCTCCCCTCCAGTCATTTTGGATATTTGTGATGATTCGTTGAATGATTCTCAATTTGAGGCTCCTGCTGCTCGACCTAATTCTCCTTCGGCCCTTAAGCTGGATCACTCTACTGGGACAGGTATTTCTCTTAACCAATCACCTTTGAATGTCCCTCCCCTCATTTTACTTGATAATATGCGTGATGATGTGATGGATAATGTATGTGATGAGTCATCTAATAGTTCGGGAACCCAACCCGCACAGGTTATTGGGACCAGTAGGGGCATCACTCATGATCCCCAAAAACTCCCCTTGATTCAGAATCATTTATCCTCGGATGAGGAATCTGAGCCTGGGGAGTTTAAGGACGATGTTGACGAGGGCACCTCGGAACCTTCTTTTGACTCTAAGGAGGATATGTTTGAACAATCCCTGTCGGAAGGGAACGAATCTAATTAAACGGAAACTATAAATAAACTTGTGCTTGCACTTCCGGTTACAGTAGAGATAGAACCGGAAGAACCTAAACCGACTAATAAATCTAAAAAATCTAAGACAACGAGCAATAGCACTAACAAATCCCAAGTATCCACCCGTCGAACCCGTAATAATGGTTAATTCTATTATCTGGAATGTTAGAGGTATTGGGAACGAGTCTGCTCAAAAAATTGTTAAACTATTCAAAAAAGATGATCGACTTAATATTTTGGCACTTATTGAGCCAAAAGTTGATTTAAATGCTTCGTATTTCTGTAGATTATTTGGTTTTGATAAAGTTGTTGCTAATCGGAATAATCATATTTGGATTTTTTCGGATATCAGCACTAATATTTCTGTAATTAAGAACACCGACCAAATGCTCCATATAACGGTACTGCATAATTCTTCCCCAGACCCTTTCTTGTTTTCAGTTGTGTATGGTAAGAACACGAAAATTGAGAGGCGGGATTTGTGGGAGGATTTAATTTCAGTTAGTCAACTCCACACTCCGTGGATGGTGGGCGGTGATTTCAATATCGTCCTCCGTCCTTGTGAAAAAAGAGGGGAAAACCCACCTATCCCGTCAGAGATGGAAGAATTTAGGGATGCTATCCTTGAATGCGACCTCACCGATGGAGGGTATGTGGGTTCTCCTTTCACTTGGTATAGTAATTCTATTTGGCAAAGGTTGGATCGTATTTTTTTCTCTTCCGAATGGTATAATAAATTCAATAATTGTGTTGTTAGGCACATTCCTAGACACACTTCGGACCATCATGCTCTACTTGGTGAATTCTCCTCCTCTCGTATTAAACACCCCTCTTCCTTCCGATTCCAAAATATGTGGACTAAACACCACGAGTTTTTGGAGGTGGTTAGAGATTCTTGGTCCATTCCGATTCCATATACGGGTCTTTCCAAACTTTCTAAAAAACTTTCCCGTCTTAAACTTGCTCTTAAAGACTGGAATAGGAGTGTGTTTGGGAATGTTTTTGTTAAAGTGGCCGAGGCTCAAAATCGTGCGGCCGAAGCGGAGTACAATTTTTACAATGATCCTTCTGATGTCAATAAGGAATATCTTCGTAAAATGAATGAGAATCTAATCTGGACTCTTTCTCTTGAAGAAATGTTTTGGAAACAAAAAACGCAAACGAAGTGGATTTTGGAAGGGGAGAGAAATAGCAAATTCTTTCATGATCTTGTTAATAAGAAAAGAAAAATGAAATTCATCCATAATATTGTTGATAATGGTACTAATCTCTTGGACCCTACGGATATTGCCAACTCGGCGGTCCATTATTTTGATAATTGCTTTACCAAAGAGAACACCGAGTGGGAGAATGTGAGGCTTGACATCATTCCTAAAAATATTGACCTCGTAGATAATAATATGATTTGTGGTATTCCTTCGTTGGAAGAGGTTAGAGGTGTGATTTTTGACATGGATAGTGGGAGTGTTGCCGGGCCAGACGGTTTTAATGCTAAATTCTTTCAAGTGTGTTGGGATATCATTCAATTTTATGTTCTTGATGCGGTTATTGATTTATTTAAAGGGGCAGAATTAACTCAAGCGTATTCTTCTACGACGCTATCATTAATTCCTAAAATTCCGTCCCCTCATTCTTGGAAAGATTTTAGGCCCATTAGCCTTTGCAATACTTCTTACAAGATTCTTTCTAAACTTTTGAGCAAAAGGCTAAGTGGGCTTCTTCCTCGCATCATTAGCCCCTCTCAATCGGCTTTTATCAAAGATCGCCTCATTACGGACAACATTCTTACGGCATTGGAGGTAACTCATGATATATCCCGGTCTAAACTTAACACCATTATTAAATTAGATATGGAGAAAGCCTACGATAGGGTGAATTGGGATTTTTTGTTTAAAATTTTGGAGCTATTTGGTTTCTCGCCTTGTGCTATATCACTTATTAAACAATGTGTTTGCTCACCTTGGTTTTCAATTATTATTAATGGCTCCCCGGTGGGTTATTTCAAAAGTGGTAGAGGCCTTCGCCAAGGGGACCCGATCTCTCCTCTTCTATTTGTCCTTGCGGCCGATTATTTTTCTAGACTTATTGAGGACACATTTTCTAAAAATCCGAGTATGTTTTTTATTTTTCGGAAAAATATCCGGATTACTCATTTGGCTTATGCGGATGATATGTTACTTTTTATTAAAGCCAACAAGACTAATCTTCAAATTCTTAACCACTGTCTTTATCATTACGAAGGGACTTCGGGTCAGAAAATTAATAAGTCCAAAAGTCTTTTTGTTATACATAGCCCGGGTATAGAAGACAGTCTTTTGGTTAAGGCGATTACGGGTTTTGAATCTTCTTGCTTACCTATCCAATATCTCGGGGTTCCCCTTTGGAAAGGTAACCCGACTTTTGCTATGTTCCACAATGTGATCCTTAAAATCCATAATAAAATTGCTATGTGGAATCACCACCTCCTTTCTTTAGGGGGCAGAATTGAGCTGATCAAATCGGTTTTAAACTCGATCATCTTTTATTGTTTACAAGTGATAAAACCGCCCGGTAATGTTATATTGTTTATTGAGAGACTTTTTAACAAATTTTTGTGGGGATCTAATGAGCATAGGCATAAAATTCATTGGGCTTCTTGGAATAAATTGTGCTTTCCCACTAATGAAGGTGGCATTGGCTGTTGGGATCTTAATGACACCATTCGTGCGGCTGAACTGAAAATGTGGTGGAGGTTCCGCACACACTAAATATTTGGTCGAATTTTATTAATGCTAAGTACTGTAAAAGACTCCACCCGATGATTGTTAAAAGTAATCCGTATGATTCTTCTATTTGGAAAAGACTTTGTTCAATAAGAACCCATGCGGATGATAATATTTGGTGGAGTAGTGGGGATGGTAATGTCTCTTTTTGGCATGATAGATGGTGTGAGTTTAGCCCGCTCTCCACTATTTTCCCGACTAAATCAAAATTGTGTCTTACCTCTTTTTGGGATGGATCGAATTGGGATAGGGAGAAACTTTTATCGGTTCTCCCTAGCCATTTGTGTGATTACATTAGTGCTTTCCCAACTTGTTATAACTTCACTAAACCATGCTGGAAACTCTCTTCTAATGGTAATTTCTCTTCTAAAAGTGCATGGGAAAGTACTAGACAATGTAAAAATGAACATAATTTTCTTAAGAAATGTTGGAATCCTTTGATTACCCCTACCATTTCCTTTTTCATGGTTCGTGTTTTTAATGGCTGGATTCCGACGTCGGACTGTCTTGCTCAGAGAGGGATGATCGTTGATATCCCTTGCTTTTGTTGTCACGAGCCGGAAACTTTATCTCATCTTCTACTTATTGGCCCCGTCGCAACAAAAGTTTGGGATGTGTTCCACACTATTGCCGGTTTCAAGAGGCCGAACACCAACAATATTGCCATGGCCTTGGCTCCGTGGTTCAACAATTCGAGAGGTAAAATTCATATTTTCCACATCATCCCAATCCTTATTGCTTGGTTTTTGTGGTGTTGTGGGAATGACAAAAGGATGAAAGCCATACCATTCACGGCCGAGAGGGTGTGCGGTCGGATTTGGAACTATCTCCGGGCTCTTAAAATACCCGAAAAAATCAATGGGTCTTTTTGGAAGGGGGCTGCCAACTATGCGATCCGTCTTGGAGCGAAGGCTGCCCCAAACAAATCATTACATTTTTTTGTGGTTAGATGGGCTAAACCGTGTTTGGGGTCGGTTAAACTTAATACGGATGGTGCGGCCAAGGGTAATCCGGGTTGTGCGGGGTCGGGTGGCATTATTCGTAACCATTTAGGGGTCTCGTTGCTTTATTTCTCGGAATTTTTAGGGGACCAAACTAACACTTATGCAGAACTTTATGCGATATGGAGGGGAATCGACCTTTGTTTGGATAAAAATTGGGACAACATTTGGGTGGAAACGGATGCTAAAGTTGTTATTCGTCTCATTCATGACAATGCCAATTGCCATTGGAAACTCCAAAGTTTGATTGTGAAAATTCGGACATTTCTGTCCAAGGCCAATATTCGCATCTCACACATTTATAGAGAAGCAAATGGTGTTGCCGACATCTTGGCTAATCAAGGATGTCATCGGCGGGATTTTTACTGTTCAGATGGCCGAGATCTTAAAGGAAAAATTGTTGGGCTGATTAGGCTTGATAAAATGAGCTTTCCTTATATTAGGAGTAAAAAGATTTGATTGTGGCCTTTCTTTGTTTGGGCCGATTCGTTAAATTGCTTGTGTTTTAAGTTTGGGCGTGTAGAGGGGCTCGTCCTCCCTCAATCTCTTTGGGCGTGTAGTGGGCCTCGTCCCCCCATATTTCTGATCTGATTTATAAATTTCGTTTTTAAAATTCAAGTCGCTCTCTCTCTCTAGAAACAACTCTCTGCCTTCTCTCTAGAAAATTCATCCGCTCTGCTCGGTATATGCCTTCACGGCGAATCCTTCCCCACACTTCCTGATTACAGTCGTCGGCCCTTCCTGTCCGCCGCCTTGTGCGGCGGGCTTGCTTCAATTTGAGAATCGTCTGCTCTGCATCTAGTGCACGCCCGGCTTTCTGGTGCCAGCGGGTTCTCTTTTCTTCGGCCAGTGGGTGTTCGGGAATCTTGTTGCCGATTCATGGCCGGAATGTCGGGTGTTAGTTTGATCGGCGGTCCAGTGCAGGTCGTCCTTCCGGCTCCAGTGATGGGCTGCCCGATTTCTAAGCCCTCAAAAGGTCCGATGTCAGCTCCTAACAATCAAGGTATGATGGCTGCTCCTATTTTGACTACTCCGTTTCAGAGTTTGGTTGAGGGTGGATCGTCCGCTTGTAGGGACGAGGACCCTCCGCCATTGTTGCTTTCAGCTTCGGGCGGTGATCCTGTACAACCCGCTGCCATTCATCTCCAGCCTTCACACGCGCTTAAGGTGTCTGTTGAAAGTCCTGAACGAAAATTACTCCATGAGCAGCCTGTTTCAAGAACTGGCGGCAAGACCTTTGCCTTGCTCGGATCCTCTTAAATCCGGTCCATTCTTGCGACTATCTTGATGTTGTTAACAATGCCAAGGAATCAGATGTTCACACTAAATCAAAAAGTGTTTCGGGCGACAATAGACGGGATTTTGATGCACCTAATACCTTTTTCAACAAGAGTTTCTATGATAAAGGTGATTCATGTAACTTCGGGCAGATTTCAGAATTTGAAGGCCGCAAAATCATATCATTTTCGAATGAAGAACTTGCTGAACTCGCAACTCCGTTTGAGTTTTCTTTGGTTGGGAAATTCTCGCATGGTTTCCCAACGATGAAAACTCTCAAGTCCATTATGGGGAACTTAAATTTAAAAGGCTCTTTTTCGATCGCTCTTATTGAACACAAGCATGTTTTGATCCGGCTCTCATGTGAGGAAGATTATACTCGCCTTTGGAGCCGCCAAGTTTGGTTTATGGCCGGTTTTCCAATGCGTATCCTTAAGTGGACTCCCGATTTTGATCCTTTAGTTGAGTCCCCATTTGCTCCGGTTTGGGTACTATTTCCGTACCTTCCCGTCCATTTATTCGATAAACGTAGCCTTTTTCAAATTGCTTCCGTGATAGGAAAACCGCTTCGAATTGATAGTGCCACGGCCGCACTAACTCGGCCATCCACTCCACGGTATGTATTGAAATAGATGTAACTCAAGCAAGCTTACCGGAAATTGAAATTAGGCTTGGTGGGAAAATTAGGATGCAACCGGTAGAGTATGAAAACATGCCTAGCTATTGTTTATCTTGCAAGCATCTGGGGCATAATATGGAGAGCTGCAAATCTTTCAACAAACCATCTAGCGTGAAATTCGATAATGACTTCTTGGACAAACCCATACCGAAGAATGAGGTTCCGGCCGCGGTTCGGAATGACCAATGCGGCCAGATCAGCCCCTCGGCTCCCGATCAGCCCGGCTGTCAGGTCAGCCGTCCACTCTATGGTGCGGTTTTGGAGGACTCGATTTCTTTAGACTCGACAGGCTTGATTACTTTTACTCCAGGTCCCAATAATCTAACATCCAATCCAGTGAATGTTCATAAAATTAGAATGGATCTCTATCACTCCTTACAGCGGTTTGATGACGATTCCGGAGTCGAGGCCGACTGTAGGACTATTTGTAATGAATCTTATTACAGGCCTAACACTTTTGTTGGGAAGAATTTTTTCTCGGACGGTGATTGCCCTAAGTTCAATTCGGAGCCTATCTTATTACCCAAGAAGAAAAAAATTAAGAAAAAAGCGAAAGCCATCTCCGGGAAGCATCAGCAGGCCGAGGAATGGGTCGTAACCATAATGATGGAACCGGATAAATCCGCTGTTCAGAGAAATTAGATAGATATGGAATTTCAAACGGTTGTGAGCAAGAAACGACAAAAGGGAGAAAAATCTCGGAAAAAACAAGAAAATTGCTCGTAGCTAGTGGCGGATTCGTTTGGGTCTTGGCACCCCGTAATAATCGTTTTTTCATTCTGTGGCTTTAGTTGGGACTTTGCCACCCTAGAACTATCGGCTTTGTTAGGGAATAGGCCCCCCTAATCTTGTTTGATATATTTCATGGTTTTTGTTTTAAAAAAAAAAATGTATGAACTAATTCAGATTCTATTTCTCTCTCTAGATTTTTCTCTGCCTTCTCTCTACAATCTTCATACTTTGTTCATTCGTTTTTTGAGTTTTCCGGACGTTTTCTTCTGATAACGTCTATATCCTAGGCATTTCCGCCGCCTTGTGCGGCGGTCCTTTTTGTAAAATTACTCTGCCCCATGGCAGATAAAATATATTTAATGGGGGCACCATGTGAAAACCCCATCAATAATCCCGTCCGTCAACTATCCATCCCCGCAAAATCAGATCTTGGTCTGTTAAATAATACTTCAGTCCCCATGAATAACATCTCACCAAAGACAAATCGGTCAAACAAGGCATCTTACGATGCTAATCTTGAAAACACCAACCCCACTTTCAATAAAGAAAATATATCTAATGCTCAAGACGGTCCGTTTATCATTAATATTAATGGGACACCGTCTCTTCCATTAGAAAAGCTTATCTCTCCTTCGCAAGATCGATCAGCAGAAAACCCAAAAAATGTTACTCCATCACTGGGAAATGGTATGCAAGTGAAAGATTGATAGCAGCCAATTTGAGATGGCTAGTCTCCCAAGAAGCTAAGAGCAAGAAGAACAAATTGGAGCAATTTTCTGATATTCCCTTAATGAAAAAAGCAAACTTTAAATACAAACTACTGAAGGAAAATGCACCCTAAACTAGTGGAACGTGGAGAACAAAAAGGAACATGGTTAACTACTTGGGGAGTGGCCCCTTTTTTCGCATGTATGCACGTGAAGTGGGAAGGAAGAGTTCCTCCTGTTGACTACTTCTAATCTTGGTACCGGGTTGGTTTCTTGATGGTGCGTTTGGGCCTGGATGGCTGTTGGGCTTCCTGTGTATGGGTCATATCAATACCCTCCCTCTCGAGACCGGACTCGTCCTCGTGTCCGTTGTAGAAGGCTGGAAAGCGAAGTGCTATATCATTAGAGTCCTCCCAGGTGGCTTCGGAAGTGGGCCGCTGTTTCCATTGGATGAGGAGTTGTTTTGCATTACCCAATTGGCGTTGTTGCAATATGCGTTCTGGAATTGGTGATGGAGTGGGGCAGTCCGTGAGCCATTCACTTGGAAACTCAGTTGAGGTGGCTTGGCCATGGCTTTCTTTGAGCAACGACACATGGAAGACAGGGTGCACCTTGGAAGTGATTGGCAGATCCAAACGATATGCTACTTGGCCTATTTTTTCAAGAATGCGATAAGGCCCGAAGTAACGTTTGGATAACTTTTGGTTTTCCCTTGCTGCAACTGAAGTCTGTCTGTAGTTTCGAAGGCGTAAGTAGACACAATCACCAACGTTAAATTGTTTCTCCATGCGCTTTTTGTTGGCTTGTTTGGCCATTCTGAGTCGAGTTTGTTCTAGGGCACCTTTGAGGGCTTCCAATAGACGTTGGTGTTCCATGAGAGAGGTGTCGATTGAGGTTGTTCTATTCTCCCCTGGTGTGTAATCATGGATTGTCTCGGCGTCTCTACCATAAAGGGCTTTGAATGGTGTCATTTGGATCGATGAATGGTAGCTTGTGTTATACCAGAATTCGGCTAAGTAAAGGTAGTTGTTCCAGGAGCGGGGTTCGTCATGGACGAATGCACGTAAGTAGGATTCAAGGCACCTGTTAACTACCTCAGTTTGACCGTCGGTTTGGGGGTGGTATGCACTCGAGTGCTGCAGCTTGGTGCCCAATTGGGTGAATAATTGTTTCCAGAAGTGGCTTAAAAAGAGGGGGTCGCGATCTGAGGTTATGGTTTTTGGTAAGCCGTGAAGTTTGTATATGTTTCGAAGGAATATAGTGGCGAGGGTATGGGATGTGTAGTGGGTAGGAAGTGAGATGAAGTGGGCAAACTTTGAAAGGCGGTCAACAATTACCCAAATGGTTGTTTTCCCATGTGACGGTGGAAGATGTGTGATGAAGTCCATTGTAATGTCGTGCCATGGTTTTGACGGGATAGGTAATGGTTGTAGTAGGCCATAAGGTTTGTGTGTAGGGTACTTGATTGACTGGCATGTGGTGCACTTCTTGACAAACTCCTTGACATCTTTTTTGAGATCAGGCCAATAAAAGGAAGAAGCCAAGCGACGGATGGTGGCTTCAATGCCCGCGTGGCCGCCCAAGGTTGAATTGTGGAACTCCTGCAAAATAAGAAATCGCAACTGCGGAATGTTAGGAATAAATAAACGACCTTGGTGATAAACCAAGCCGTTGTGAATCGTGTGCGGTGAATTTGAAGGTGAATGGTGCTCCAATTGCTCGAAAAAACTCTTGCCCTCGGGATTGGATTGGTAATACGAACGTAGGTCATTGAGCCAAGTAGCGGTGGGAGTTGATAAGGCCAAAACAGTGGCTGATTCGGGACGACTTATGTAACACCCCGAGATAATCGGAATAATTACAGCGCCGTAAACCCTTTAAATAAGGATTTACAAGGCTAATTAAAAAGGAAAGTGAAAATAAGACGTCAATACTGCGAAAATTCGAGTTTAAGAAAACGTACAACTGGTTCAACGGATAATTAATACAACCATATCGAATTAATATCAAAGGACACACGTACTCGAGTACAAAAAACCAAACCAAGACAACAAATCTCCAATAACAATAAACATCACTGAACCCCTTCGTCGTCACGTCGGTGCTGTGGCTGTTTCCCTGCTCCTTGGCTACCTGAACATCAAAACAAATGTCCACCCCCGAAGGGGTTAGCAAACAATGCTAGTACAAGTATCGTATTTAAACAATTCGAATATGCATCAACAATACACAACAAGACACATCACACGGGCTTCCGCTACCGGAACCCGACAATGCGAATCTGCAAGATTCCATTACACAGCATGGGTATTCCAATGATCCAGCGCCCTCAGCATAGATCCCAAGATGATCACGTCGGACCAACACGAGGTTTAAATAACCGTTCGTATGATCCAGCTCCCTCAGACTAGATCCCAAGATGATCCGTCGGACCAACACGAGGTGGACATCCGATCCAGCGCCCTCAGCATAGATCGTACAACGTATACAAACACAACTCATGCATACACATATGCCAAATCATTATGTTCATCAACATGAACATATAAACAATATACAACGAATATCATGACAAATCAACGAAGTACAGATCTGCTCAACAACATGCATAATCATACGTATACTCCAAAAATACCGATATTAACATATCACGATACTTGCCTCGAAGATGGCAAGAATGATATACTTCAATGCTCTCGACGCACTCGAAGGCCGCCTCCGATCAACGTAACAAGCTCGAACCTTAACAAAAGGAACGATATACAAATCATCTCGAGTCGAACAATGGTTTATCAATTCGACCTACGGCCGAAAAGCTCAAACTAAACAAGTCGCTGGATTGCTTAGCGCGCTACGTACTATATGTAACGCGGCGCTAAGCCAATCGTTAGCGTACGCTATCGTATAGACTAGCGTGGCGCTAGCCACAAATCGGCCTCGACTGGCCGCTTCATAACGTCACGCTACGACGCTTCAGGCGAAAACCGAACCTCGATAGCGCACGTTAACTCACACGTGTTAGCGTGCGCTAATCTTGCATGGCGTAATACTACGAACCAAATCGGGTTGAATGATGAAGAACTCATGAACCCTATGGTGATATTACAAGTTATCCTCGCATATCATGCTAATAAGGTTTCGGAAGATTTATGATTATGAAACACCAATATACGGATAGTTATCTCGATATCACAATTCCTCTACGATCTTCAAGAAATAATCTAAGTTCCATCGTCTTACGTTCCAAAACACATGATTCCAACGTATACAACGTATCAATCGGTAATATCCGATCACTTGATCATAAATCGATTTAAACATGCTTAGGAGTCCTTATAATAAGATGGTTCAAAGGTTCATTCGACATCTAGTACCAATACGTCAAAAGTATCCTTCTAACATGTGATGACCGATAAAAACGAGAGACTTGCTATCCAAACATGATTCAAACTTCCTCATGAACATTACTAATCATTGGTGAAGAATCACCTACCTCAAAGTAGTGAAGAACACGGATGAAAATGAAGCAATCCAACACCCAAGGCTCGAACACCAATCTCCAATGATATATGATCTTCAATCTCGAACTAGGAGGTATGGAGTGTTTAAGACGAATGGAGTTATGTTTCAAGTGCAAGAGTTCGGGTTATGGGGGAAGAAAGGACTGAATTCACGAATAGGATGCTGTCCCATTTATAATAAATGGCTATTAGCGCGCGCTATACACTGTCCGTAGCGTGCGCTAACGGCTCACAGTCTATACTGTACTCGGCACTTAGCGTGCGCTACGCATAGACCTCTAGCGTGCGCTAAGGCGTTGACTCGGCTTTTCCCGAAAGCCGTCCAGATACATTCGACAGGATCCGACAAGGGTCCCCCGGCCAGATCTCACCTACCGCGCGTCTCAATCAATTTGACCACGCGTAGCGTGCGCTAACTACACTCGGTAGCGTACGCTATGAAACCATGTTAGCGTACGCTACCCGTAGCCTGTAGCGTGCGCTACATGCACAGAATTTCAACCATTTAAATCACATACACGAAATTATATGCTCGAAGGCATCGGATTATGAAATACGGAGAATAGTACTCACACAAAAGTACAATTATTACAATATCACCAGTTCCAATTACATAACAGAAATCTCGGGTATTACATTCTTCCTCCCTAAGAAGAAGTTTCGTCCCGAAACTTAGGATGAAAACAACTCCGGATATTTAGCCTTCATACCGTCCTCCGTTTCCCAAGTGGCCTCTTCGACTCCATGTCGTGACCATTGTACTTTAACCAAATGTATTGGTTTATTCCTCAATTGTTTGATCCGGCTCTCAAGTATCGTGATAGGTCTCTCTTCGAAGGTGCCATCATTAGCTATCTCGATCTCGTCGAAATCAATGACGTGATCGGGTCCAGACATACTGCAGCTTGGGATACGTGAAACACATTGTGAACATGACTCGGCCGATGGCGGTAAGGCCAACCTGTACGCTAAATCCCCAACCTTATCTAGAATCTCAAATGGTCCGATATATCTCGGACTAAGCTTGCCTCTCCTCCCAAAACGGAAAATCCCTCGTGTAGGAGACACCTTCAATAGCACATGATCCCCAACGTCGAACTCTAGAGGACGACGACGTACATCGGTATAAGACTTCTGTCGACTTTGGGCAGTCAATAGTCTCTCTCGAATCAAAGCTATTTTCTCTTGAGTCTGAATAATCAATTCCGGTTCCGTCCCGATCAGATCCGAAGAATCATCCCAACACAGAGGCGATCGGCATCTCCTCCCGTACAAAGCTTCAAATGGTGCCATCTTGATAGAAGCGTGCCAACTGTTATTGTAAGTGAATTCGATCAAGGGCAAGTGAACTTCCCAATCAGTTGACCAATCCAACGCACAAGCCCTAAGCATGTCTTCTACAGTTTGAATAGTCCTTTCGGACTGACCGTCTGTTTGGGGATGATAAGTAGTGCTAAAGTTGAGCTCGATCCCCAAAGCCTTGTGAATCGCTTTCCAAAAGTGCGACACGAAACGACCATCTCGATCCGAAATAATGGTCTTCGGCGTCCCATGCAATCTGACTATCTCCGCAACAAACACTCGTGCCAATCTCTCGGGTCCCCATGTATCCTTGATTCCTAGGAAATGAGCCGACTTGGTTAGTCGATCAACTACGACCCAAATCATGTTCATTCCTGCTCTAGTCCTTGGCATACTTGTGATGAAATCCATCGAAATGTCCTCCCACTTCCATTCAGTGGATCTAAGCGGCTTTAACATCCCTACAGGTCGCCGATGTTCAATCTTAACTCACGACAAGTCAAACACTTCAAACGTACTCGCCACGTCCTTCTTCATATTCCCCACCAAGTTTTGTTTAAGATCCTTATACATCTTATCACGCCGGTGAATAGAATAGGCGCGCTATGAGCTTCTTTCGTAATAGTTCGTCTCAAATCATCATTATCGGGAACGCAAAGTCGACTTTGAAATCTCGTAACTCCATCATCCCGTATCACGAATCCTCGGGCTTTTCCTTTCTTTACTTCATCACATAATCGAAGGATCGGGATTGTCCAACCGCTTGACTTGATCTTCTCGACTAGTGATGAAGTCGGCCCATCACATAAAGTCGCCTGATTCTCGGTGCCCATACTTCAATCCCTTCGCGGATCGGGCCTCGTTGAATACCGGGTTTGGGATGTAAGTGCTTCCAACACTCAAGAGAAACAGTTTACGGCTCAATGCACGGCTACTACATTTGCTTTCCCGGATGATAGAGAATCTCTAAGTCGTAATCCTTGATCAATTCCACCACCTTCTCTGCCTCATGTTTAATTCCTTCGATCGAAAATGTATTTGAGGCTCTTATGATCCGTAAAGATCCGACAATGAGTGCCGTATGTATAATGTCGCCAAATTTTCAAAGCAAAACCACACCGCTAGCTCCGGATCATGAGTCGGATAATTAACTTCAGACGGTTTCAATCGCCGAGAAGCATAAGCAATAACTTTATCCTTCGCATCAACACACAACCCAAACCCCGATTTGAAGCGTCAGTATACCATGAATCCATCGGTTCCTTCTCGGCGCTAATATAGGTGTCGTTAGTCTCTTTTTAAGTTCACAAAACCACTGCATTTCTCATTCCACGTGAACTTTTGAGTTTTCTCGCAAATGAGTGAGCGGACGAGCAATTTTGGAAAATCCCTCTACAAAGCGGCGATAATATCCCGCTAGTCCTAAGAAGCTTCGGACTTCCTTCACGTTCTTAGGAGCTTCCCATTCCAAGATTGCTCCGACTTTCTTCTGTCCACTGAACTCCATCGGCGGATATCACATGCCCAAGGAAGGTTACTTCCTTAAGCCGTAACTCGCATTTAGCAAATTTTGCATATAGTTCCTTTCTCAAGTTGCTCAAAACCACACGTAAATGATCGCATGCTCCTCTGCCCCTCGAATATATCAAAATGTCGTCAATGAAAACGACCACAAATTTATCCAAGTATTCCAAGAATATCCGATTCATCAATTGCATGAATACCGCAGAGCATTGGTAAGTCCGAATGGCATCACCACAAATTCATAATGCCTGCATCGGATCCAAAGCGCATTTCGCATGTCCGATTCCTTAATTCTCAATTGGTGGTATCCCGATCGCAAGTCAATCTTCGAGAATACCTCGCCCTTGCAGCTTGATCAAACAAGTCGCCGATCCGAGGTATAGGATACTTATTCTTGATCGTCATCTTGTTAAGCTCCCCGTAATCAATACACATCGGAGGGATCCGTCTTTCTTAGGACAAAGAGAACGGGCGCTCCCCAAGGGGAAACGCTCGGTTGAATGTAGCCCTTCAGAACAATTCCTCCAGCTTGCTTCTTGAGTTCATACATCTCGGTTGGCGCCATGCGGTATGGTGCCCCGAAATAGGGGTTGCTCTGTGCTCTAATTCGATGGTGAATTCCACTTCTCTTTGCGGGGGTAACCCGGTAGCTCGTCAGAAATACATCCGAGAACTCATTCACAATCGAAATAGACGAGAGCTCTATTCCTTCCTCTTTCCTCATGGCATAGCACCAAAGTCCGTGACATCCTCGCTTGATAATTTCACAGCCTTTCATTGCCTTGATCAATTTCCCCGAGCTTCCTGCCTCCATCCTCGGAATAAGTGTTCGATCCGTCATCGCAATGATGGAAATGACTCTCTCTCGGTAATTCAACACACTCCATAACGGTTGAGCCAATCATCTCCGAGAATTAAATCGTCACCGCATATGTCAACTACAATAAGATTCGATGGCCAATCTCTCCCTTCTATAGATAGGGAAATCCCTAGCTTCTAGTGTTCCCATAATTTTCTCTCCGCCGGTAATCCCACAACATAAGGTTCACAATTATACAAGCACGAGATGTTCAAATGATTAACACGGTTCAAAGATATAAAAGAATGCGTAGCTCCCGAATCGAACAAGACACTAATCGTTGCAAAAGGATCCGAATCGCACTCGATGCAACAGCAGTGTTCGCCGATCTCCTCATTTCAGACAAAGCGCGGAGGAACGGACCCGATCGATGTCTCCCTCTTCCCGTTACTGCTGCTGAAATCCACTCTGCCGTGTCCGGTTCACACTTATCTCCTTAGGAACCGGTCCGGAGTGCGGGTGCCAACAGATCTAGTAGCGGCTCCACGTAAGGCCGCACGGTGCCCTTCTTGCCCACAATCGTAACAAGTCACAAGATGCGGGGCAATCTCGCCGAATATGCCCGGCTCGACCACAATTGTAGCATTTCCTTGATGCGTCCGAATCGCTGATGTCGTCCGAACTTCCTTCGCCTTTAGAAGGATGTGGAGGTTTCCTAGCCGAATAAAGGGAAGACTGGCCCTTGCGGCCCCACCACTCTTGTTTTCTCGCAAAGCCGCGGCCACCTTCTCGCTTCTTTGCCTCTACCGATTTCTCCACCGCCGCCTCTTTCATGTCGTAGGCCGTTGCTTTGTCTTGGTACTGCCGCAACGTAGTACACTCGAATCCGACATGTACCTTTGAATCTCCGCTTCATCCGCATATCAAAATGAAAAATCTTTTCGCCTCCGTTCGACCAAGTGTCGCACACAAGTCACCGATGATTAAAAGTTTTAATTACATCCGCCACAGATGCCTCCGAACTCGTGGTGAGAAAAACTCTGATCTTCGCCTCTAACCTGACGAGGACAATCGTGCTTCCATCATTAGTTTGAATTCCGTCCAATCCGCATTATGGTTCTCGCCGAATAGCCTCCCACTACCAAAGGCCTCCCGGTCGGAAAATACTGGGCAATGGGAACCTTCCGGCCCCTGCATGCTTAAGACCCGCGAATATCTTTTCCAACTCCTTGAGCCGTGATCCCAAGTAAGTGCCTCAATGATCCGTCAAATTTTGGCGGGTGCAATTTAACCACCTCAAGAAGCCATCTGTCTCCTGCTATCCTCATGGTGCCGCTTGTCCCATCATTGCCTCGCATGCGATCAACGACTGGGCGAATCGGTTTATCTCGCGCCACCACTGTTGAAGCACTCCCGCATGTTCGGATTTGCGTCATCATTCGCCGATCCTTGCCGCCTCCGTAATGGGAATCGGTTCGACTAGCCGATATTTCGGGGTAGTTGCGAATCCTCATGTCTCATATTACCACGTCGCGCCCACGACTGGCCCGCAAGGCCCACGACCTCCTCTCAACATACTGTAAACGAAATTTCTCAATATACAGAACAAAATTTTTGAAATAAAGTCCGTCAATACTCACAAAACAGTAATTAAGTAAAACGGTAGTATAAGAGAGTAAGAGACTTACAACCACGGTCCACATGACGACTTCGCGAATGTTGATGTTACAAACGACCCGTAAATCAAATAACGTAAACAGACCCAAATAAAACCCGACTGCCAAGATATCCATAAATCTTAGCTCCGATACCATATTCTGTAACACCCCGCCGTAAACCCTTTAAATAAGGATTTACAAGGCTAATTAAAAAGGAAAGTGAAAATAAGACGTCAATACTGCGAAAATTCGAGTTTAAGAAAACGTACAACTGGTTCAACGGATAATTAATACAACCATATCGAATTAATATCAAAGGACACACGTACTCGAGTACAAAAAACCAAACCAAGACAACAAATCTCCAATAACAATAAACATCATCAACCCCTTCGCCGCCACGCTTGCCGTGGGTCGCTTTCCCGCTCCTCGCTACCCGAACATCAAAACAAATGTCCACCCCGAAGGGGTTAGCAAACAATGCTAGTACAAGTATCGTATTTAAACAATTCGAATATGCATCAACAATACACAACAAGACACATCACACGGGCTTCCGCTAGGAACCCGACAATGCGACTGCAAGATTCCATTACACAGCATGGGTATTCCAATGATCCAGCCCTCAAAGATAGATCCCAAGATGATCCGTCGGACCAACACGAGGTGGAAATAACCCGTCCAATGATCCAGCCTCACCTAGATCCCAAGATGATCCCGTCGACCAACACGAGGTGGACATCCGATCCAGCGCCCTCAAGATAGATCGTACAACGTATACAAACACAACTCATGCATACACATATGCCAAATCATTATGTTCATCAACATGAACATATAAACAATATACAACGAATATCATGACAAATCAACGAAGTACATATCCTGCTTCAACAACATGCATAATCATACGTATACTCCAAAAATACCGATATTAACATATCACGATACTTGCCTCGAAGATGGAAAGAATGATATACTTCAATGCTCTCGACGCACTCGAAGGCCGCCTCCGATCAACGTAACAAGCTCGAACCTTAACAAAAGGAACGATATACAAATCATCTCGAGTCGAACAATGGTTTATCAATTCGACCTACGGCCGAAAAGCTCAAACTAAACAAGTCGCTGGATTGCTTAGCGCGCGCTACGTACTATACGTAACGCGGCGCTTAAGTCAATCGTTAGCGACGCTATCGTATAGGACTAGCGTGCGCTAGCCACAACCGGCGATCGACTCGGCCGCCTCATAACGTACGCTACGACGTTACGTGCGAAAACCGAACCTCGATAGCGCACGTTAACTCACACGTGTTAGCGTGCGCTAATCTTGCATGGCGTAATACTACGAACCGAAATCGGGGTTGAATGATGAAGAACTCATGAACCCTATGGTGATATTACAAGTTATCCTCGGGCATATCATGCTAATAAGGTTTCGGAAGATTTATGATTATGAAACACCAATATACGGATAGTTATCTCGATATCACAATTCCTCTACGATCTTCAAGAAATAATCTAAGTTCCATCGTCTTACGTTCCAAAACACATGATTCCAACGTATACAACGTATCAACCGGGTAATATCCGATCACTTGATCATAAATCGATTTAAACATGCTTAGAGTCCTTATAATAAGATGGTTCAAAGGTTCATTCGACATCTAGTACCAATACGTCAAAAGTATCCTTCTAACATGTGATGACCGATAAAAACGAGAGACTTGCTATCCAAACATGATTCAAACTTCCTCATGAACATTACTAATCATTGGTGAAGAATCACCTACCTCAAAGTAGTGAAGAACACGGATGAAAATGAAGCAATCCAACACCCAAGGCTCGAACACCAATCTCCAATGATATATGATCTTCAATCTCGAACTAGGAGGTTGATATGGAGTGTTTAAGACGAATGGAGTTATGTTTCAAGTGCAAGAGTTCGGGTTATGGGGGAAGAAAGGACCGAATTCACGAATAGATCTTGTCCCATTTATAATAAATGGCTATTAGCGCGCGCTATACCTCGTCGTAGCGTGCGCTAACGGCTCACAGTCTATACTGTACTCGGCACTTAGCGTGCGCTACGCATAGACCTCTAGCGTGCGCTAAGGCGTTGACTCGGCTTTTCCCGAAAGCCGTCCAGATACATTCGACAGGATTCGACAAGGGTCCCCCGGCCAGATCTCACCTACCGCGCGTCTCAATCAATTTGACCACGCGTAGCGTGCGCTAACTACACTCGGTAGCGTACGCTATGAAACCATGTTAGCGTACGCTACCCGTAGCCTGTAGCGTGCGCTACATGCACAGAATTTCAACCATTTAAATCACATACACGAAATTATATGCTCGAAGGCATCGGATTATGAAATACGGAGAATAGTACTCACACAAAAGTACAATTATTACAATATCACCAGTTCCAATTACATAACAGAAATCTCGGGTATTACAACTTAAAGCATCAGCGACCTTGTTTTCCTTTCCTGGTTTGTAATGGAGTTCAAAATCATAACCCAATAATTTTGTAAGCCATTTGTGTTGCTCGGGAGTTTGAATGGTTTGGGTAAGAAGGTGCTTCAAGCTATGATGATCCGTAAAGACCCGGAAGCGGCGACCCAGAAGGTATTGGCGCCACTTTTTTATGGCTTCGGTAATGGCATAAAGTTCCCGAACATAAGTCGAATTCCCTTGCATACGATCACACAGTTTCTTACTGAAAAATGAAATTGGCCTATCGTTTTGAGAAAGGACGGCTCCGATAGCGATACCAGAGGCATCGGTGGTGATGTCAAACGGCTCAGTGAAATTGGGAAGGGCGAGGGTCACTAGCTGGGTCATGGCGTCTTTCAAGGTATTAAAGGCAACGGCTGCTGTTTGGTCCCATGTAAACGTGGGTTTTTTGAGGAGGTCCGTTAAGGGGGATGCTATGTGAGCATATTTCGGGACGAACCTGCGGTAATAACCCGTTAAGCCCAAGAAGGCTCGTAATGTTGTGAATGAGGCTGGGGTGGGCCAGGCTTGAATGGCAGAGATCTTTTCCGGGTCCGCATCGACGCCATTTGCTGAAATAATATGACCCAGAAACGGAATTGATCCTGTGCTGAACACACATTTGGTAACCTTGGCGTGATATTGATTATCCTTCAATGTACGAAAGACAAATTCCAGATGCGCATAATGTTGTTCCAAGGTCTTGCTGAACACCAATATATCATCAAAAAAAACCAGAACGAATTTGCGTAGCACTGACCGAAAGAGATCATTCATAGCTGACTGAAAAGTGGATGGTGCGTTGGAAAGACCGAAGGGCATCACCCGAAATTCATAGTGTCCGTCGATTGTCCGGAATGCTGTCTTGTGAATATCGTCCGGTGAGACGCGGATTTGGTGATATCCGGCTCTTAGATCGATTTTGGAGAAGATTGTCGTGCCATGTAACTCATCCAGGAGCTCATCAACAGTGGGTATTGGAAAGCGGTCACGGATTGTGACGGCATTGAGGGCTCGATAGTCTACACAAAAGCGCCAAGTTCCATCCTTTTTTTGAACGAGCAGAACTGGTGACGAATACGGGCTTTGGCTTGGTTGTATTACGCCATCCGCTAACATATCCTTGATTAATCCGGTCATGATCTGCTTTTGGTAGTGCGGGTAACGGTACGGTTTGACATTAACTGGTTTGGTATTAGGGAGAAGTGGGATAGTATGGTCGTGAGGGCGAGGGGGTGGGAGGCCATGTGGTGGATCAAAAAGTGTTTTGTATTGGTTGAGCAAGGTACTGATGGTGGGGTCGTCGTGTTGTATGGGATTGGGTGGGGTTGGGGTGGGAGGTTGATGGTGGTATATTAGGGTATGGAGGGAGGCTATGGAATTTTTTTTTATTAGGGAGTGGAGGGAGCTAGGAGTGACTGGGGATAAAATAGGTTGGCCTTGTAATACACATGTGGAGCCATTAACTGTGAAAGTTAATTTGGGAATGGAGAAATCTGCCACTATGGTTCCTAATGATCCCAACCAGGCGAGTCCGAGGATCACGTCGGCGCCGGCGACTGGAAGAACAAACAGGGGAACATTGAAGGTAAATTTGTTGATTTCGAGTTGTGTGGTGGGAAATAGGCTGTTGCATTCCAGGAATTGGCCGTTGCCAACCATAACGGGAAAGGGTGTAATGGGTGTTGGTTTGGAGGCTAGTAGGGCTGCAATGCGTGGTTGGATGATGTTGTGTGTACTCCCGCAATCGACAAGGATGGTGACTGGTTGATTTCCAATATAGCCGGTGATACGGACGGCTCGTGGAGATTGTAACCCGTAAAAGGCGGCATCGGAAAGGGCAAGGTAGTAGGGGTTGTGGTTATCAGTGGGATCGGTGTTGTTGAGGTCAAAAAACTCTGAATCGGGTAGTGGTTCGGTGTCCGCTGGTTGTTCGTTATCGGCAATTAGTAAGAATTGTGGTGGATTACATACGTGACCGGGTTGGTACTTTTCCGGGCAGCGGAAACAAAGACCCTCTGCTTTCCTCTTTTGAAGCGCCTCAGGTGAAAGTCGTGTAAAGGGTAGTGGGGGGCGTGGTTTTGGTGTGGGTAGCAAAGCGGTGGTAGCAGGGGTGGAGGTTTGGTGTGCCGTGAGGTTAGGGGTAACAGGTTTTGGCAGTGGGTTAGGAGTGGGAATTGGGGTACGTGGGTAAGGGTTGTAGCGGGGGCGATAACCTGCTAGTTTGTCTTCAATGAGTTTGGCGAGTCCGTAGGCTTGTTGGAGGGATGTTGGGTGGTGGATGGCTATTTCGTTCTGGATATCGACACGAAGGCCTGAGATAAAACAGTTTAGTAAGGCTTCCGGCGATAGACCATTGACAAAGTTGCTAATTCGTTCGAACTCGGATTGATAGGCTGATACGGTGGAGGTTTGTTTTAGTTTAAATAGTGTGGCCTGATGGTTTTCATATGTGGAAGGTCCAAAACGTAGTTGCAGTGCTCGTGAAAATTCATCCCATGTCCCAAGCAAGTGGTTATGCGCAAGATGTTTGTACCAACTTAGCGCGTCGCCGGTAAAATAAAAAGCAGTGAGTGCAACACGTTGGGCGGGTAGGATGGAGTAATATTCAAAGTAATTGTTAGCTTGGAAGATCCAATCTAACGGGTTTGAGCCGTCGAAATTAGGGAGAAATATTTTCGGTGGTCGTGGCTGGTTATGTGGTGGTGGTGGCGGTGGTGGTGGAGGTGGGGGTGGCGGTGGTGCTTGAAGGAGGTGTGTTAGGAGGGTATCAAATTTTGTGTTTAAAGCGGCCATTTGGTCTTGTAAACTTGGTGGTGGATCGTCGTTTGATGTGTCTTTACGAGGAGGCATGGTGAGATCGATAATGAAAGCACCAAATGATAGCAGCCAATTTGAGATGGCTAGTCTCCCAAGAAGCTAAGAGCAAGAAGAACAAATTGGAGCAATTTTCTGATATTCCCTTAATGAAAAGAGCAAACTTTAAATACAAACTACTGAAGGAAAATGCACCCTAAACTAGTGGAACGTGGAGAACAAAAAGGAACATGGTTAACTACTTGGGGAGTGGCCCCTTTTTTCGCATGTATGCACGTGAAGTGGGAAGGAAGAGTTCCTCCTGTTGACTACTTCTAATCTTGGTACCGGGTTGGTTTCTTGATGGTGCGTTTGGGCCTGGATGGCTGTTGGGCTTCCTGTGTATGGGTCATATCAAAGATGCAGATATCCCTAAGGAGAAATCCACCACCGGCGGTAATGGTGTCTCTCTCTCATCGAAGTTCCCGTACAATCTCACGGCAAACTTCCAAAAATTCAACTCGCCGATTTCTACATCCGGCAACAAAAAGGAGGGCTTGCTCAAATCAACTCTGGTGTCTGCTCGCTTGGCGGATTCAGAATCCTTTCCGGGTGGTTCGTCTGACCGGCTGGAGGAGGGGGAAATCCACGAAGTCTTCCATGGTCCGGTCAACCCCGTCCCTCAGACCCTTGTTCCGCAACAGGAGATGAATCGGTCGACTTTTGCAGAGACAATAAATAAAGAGGTCATCAACAAAGAAAAGGGTCCAGATGTGCTTGGACCGGAGAAGGCGGTTCTTGGGTTCTCTGAATCTCCACCGGGAACAGGCCGGACTTCTTTTGCAGAAACTGTCAACCTTGGTCAGGTATCTTCAACCCCCCTTGGCACAATTGACTTTTCTGGTGCTATTCCTATGGCTGTTTTTTCCAAGGAAGATTGTGAACAAGTCTGTGGATTTTACAAATTTGCATTAATTGGAAAATTTTCCTATGGTAAACCGATGAATGAAGCTATTCTTAAAAATTTGCAATTAGCTGGATTCGGAGTTCGTAAAGTTCAGTTTTTGAACTTTAAACATGTTCTCATTTCTTTACAAAACGAAGAACAATGCAACAAACTTTGGTTGAAACGGGAAATGAACATCTCTGGATTCCCGATGCGCCTTTTTAAATGGGATCCTCTATTTGATTTCAAACAAGAACCAGCTGTAGTGACGATTTGGTTAAAAGTTGTCAACTTACCGATTCACTGGTTTGATATTAGGGCGCTTCACACTGTTGGATCCCTAATTGGAACATTTCTTAAGGCTGATGTTAATACAATGAATAGATCTAGGCTCAGTTATGCCAGAATTTGTGTCGAAGTTAATTTGAAAAACGTACTACCTAAATCGGTTGGCATCAATTGTGATGGTGTCATAACTGAGCTAGCGGTTGAGTACGAAAAACTGCCAAAATACTGTTGTCATTGTCATCATGTTGGCCATGACATAGATGCTTGCTATGTCAAAAATCCGATGCTAAAACCTAAGATATTTACCAATAAATTTTTGAATAAAACGAGCACTGATAAAGGTAAAAGTAAAGAAGAATGGATCCCGGTGGGGAAAGGTGATGTTCCCTCTACCTCAAAATCAGATAAAGGTAATGTGTTTCTTACTAATTCTAAGAACAATCAGGACAGTAATAAAATGGGTAATGTTTGCAAGGAAATTATTATATGTGATTCCTCTAACCCACCCCTGGATACTAATATTTGTAAAAAGAAAGTGGCAACAGGTGTGGAGTTACTGGACCCGATTGAAGAAGAACAGGAGATCCATACGAGCAATATGTTTGCTCTTCTTGAAAATATAGAGGACCCCGCCCCAACTCATACTGACCCAATTTTGCAGGTGGATGTAACGGCTGATCACCCGGGGCAGCCCGCCAATAACTTGGAACATGGTCTCAATATTTCTTCTTTTTCGGTTGCCCCTCCCCATGATGCATCTGCTAATGTATGTGTGGATGGTCTTACTTCTAGTGACTATGACGAGTCCTCGAGTAGCTCGGGCACCCAACCACTGTGTAATCACTCGGAACCACATGTGGGACTTTGTCGAGATCCCTCTAAGCTCCCTACAGATCAGGTATTTCCCTCATCCGGGGAAGAATCTGAACCTGGGGAAATTAGAGACGAACTCGATGAAGGGGGGTCCGAACCGTCCTTTGTTTCGAAAGAAGATATTTTGGAAAAATCTTTTTCGGATGGAGATAACTCCAAACTTGTGGTTGCATTGCCGGTCTCATCGGATTTCGAAAACATAACAGAGATTTCCGAGCCGATTAAAGCCAAAAAAGGTAAAGAAAAAATAACCTCATCTAAAAGGCCGACGAGACGAACAACCCGCCAACATGATTAGTACCATTATTTGGAATGTTAGGGGTATCGGCAATGAATCGGCCCAAAAAATTTTCAAACTTTTCAAAAAGGACCATAAGCTTAATATTTTGGCTCTAATTGAACCTAAAGTCCAACTCAAATCTCAATATTTTTGTAGACTTTTTGGTTTTGATAAGGTGTTTTCTAATAATAATAATCACATTTGGCTTTTCTCGGATGTGGATACCAAAATAAATATTATTCATAATACCGATCAAATGCTCCACACTTGTGTTTTTAGTAACTACCTCCCTGATCCTTTTTATCTCACTATTGTTTATGGTAAGAATACTAAGATTGAGAGACGGTTGCTTTGGGATGATCTTGTTTCGGTTCGTCAATTTCAAGTACCTTGGATGGTGGGCGGTGATTTTAATATCGTCCTCCATGCTTGTGAAAAAAAAGGGGACAACCCACCTATCCCGTCGGAAATGGAAGAATTTAGAGATGCTATCATTGATTGTAACCTTTCCGATGGAGGATATGTTGGATCCCCTTTCACTTGGTATAGTAATTCTATTTGGCAAATGTTGGACCGCATTCTTTTCTCCGCTGAATGGTTTAACACGTTTCCGGATTGCTCGGTTAAGCACATACCGCGGCATACGTCGGACCATCATGCTCTTCTTTGTGAGTTTAATAGCCCGTCTAATAAACACTCTTATTCCTTTCGATTTCAAAACATGTGGACGAAGCACCATACTTTCTTGGATGTTGTTAGAGACTCTTGGTCCATCCCCATCCCCTACGTGGGAACTGTTAAACTTTCCAAAAAACTTGCTCGTCTTAAATTAACTCTCAAAGAATGGAATATGAGTGTTTTTGGCAATGTTTTTGAAAAAGTTAAAGAAGCTCAGAAATGTGTTGCCATTGCGGAAGAGATTTTTGATAAAAATCCGACCCTTGCTAACAAGGTATATCTTAGTAAAATGAATGACGAACTCAATATGACTCTTTCTCTTGAATAAATTTTTTGGAAACAATAAACTCAAACCAAATGGACTATGGAAGGAGAGAGGAATACTAAGTTTTTTCATGATTTGGTTAAAAAGAAAAGGCAAAAGAATTTTATTCACTCCATTTCGGATAATGGAGCTATTTTAACAAACACGAATGATATTCATAATTCGGCCATTCAATTTTATAAAAAGTACTTCACGAAAGAGAATGTAGACATTGATAACATTAGGCTTGACCTTATTCCGAATGTGATCGATGATTTGGATAATCATTTCCTTTGCGAGCTTCCTTCTTTGGAGGAAATTTGCGATGTAGTTTTTAATATGGATAGTGATAGTGTTGCCGGCCCTGACGGATTTAATGCGAAATTTTTTCAAGTTTGTTGGGATATTATTTGCTTTGATGTCCTCGATGCGGTGGTTGATTTTTTTAGAGGATCCGCCTTGTCTCAAGCGTATTCCTCTACTTCCTTATCCCTTATCCCCAAAATCCTGTCCCCCAACTCTTAGAAGGACTTGCGCCCCATCAGTCTGTGTAATACCTCTTATAAAATCATTTCTAAAATTTTGAGCAAAAGACTTGGTGGTTTCTTACCTCGTATTATTAATCCTTCTCAATCCGGCTTTATCAAAGGTCGGCTTATTACGGATAATATTCTTACGGCGTTAGAAGTCACCCATGATATTTCTATATCTAATCTTAATACCATTATCAAGCTTGATATGGAAAAGGCTTATGATAGAATTGATTGGGGCTTCCTTTTTAAGGTTTTGAGCCATTTGGGTTTCTCCCCCAGATTTATTTCCCTTATTAAAGAATGTGTGTACTCACCTTGGTTTTCTATTCTTATCAATGGTATGTCGGTGGGATACTTCAAGAGTGAGAGGGGTCTTCGCCAAGGTGATCCCATTTCTCCCCTTCTTTTCGTTATTGCTGCGGACTAGTTCTCTAAACTCATTGATGATACGTTTACTAAAAATCCGGGTATGTTTTTTGGTATTCGTAAGAATGTGCGAATCACCCACTTAGCTTATGCGGATGATACCCTTCTCTTTTTAAAAGCGAGCAAGACTAATTTACAATTACTTAAGCATTGTCTTAGCCATTATGAGGATATATCGGGGCAAAAAATTAATAACTCCAAGAGTCTTTTTGTGATGCACAACCCTTCTATTGAGGATCTTGCTATGGTTCATAGGATCACGGGTTTTGACTCCACCAAACTTCCAATTCAATATCTTGGTGTGCCACTTTGGAAAGGTAATCCAACCTTTGCTATGTTCAATGATTTGATCCTTAAAATCCAAAATAAAATTTGTACTTGGAACCATCACCTCCTTTCTTTAGGAGGAAGAATTGAACTTATTAAATCGGTGTTAAATTCCATCTCCTTCTATTGTTTACAAGTTATTAAGCCTCCTTGGAATGTTATTACTTTTATTGAGAGGCTTTTCAATAAATTTTTATGGGGTTCTAATGAGCACAACACTAAAATTCATTGGGCGTCTTGGCAAAAATTATGTTACCCGACTAGTGAAGGAGGGATTGGGTGTCGTGATCTTAATGATATTATTTGTACGGCCGAGATTAAAATGTAGTGGCGTTTTCGTACTAACAACAATATTTGGTCTCAATTTCTTAAGTCCAAATATTGCAAGAGACTCCATCCCATGATTGTTAAGGTTAATCCTTATGATTCATCTATTTGGAAAAGGCTATGTAACATCCGGGTTCATGCGGATGGGAATATTTGGTGGAATAGTGGAGATGGTAATGTTTCCTTTTGGCATGATACATGGTGTGATTTCAGCCCTCTTTCTAATTTATTCCCGACTAAATCCAAAGCTCTCATTAAACAATTTTGGGGGGACACGGATTGGGATAAACCCAAGCTTCTTTCGGTTTTGCCCCAACAATATTGTAATTATATTTGTGCTCTCCCCTCTCATTTGAATACTTCCCAACCTTGTTGGAAACTCTCTTCTAATGGCAATTTTTCCTTTAAAAGTACTTGGAATAATATCAAGAAAAAAAAGAGCGAGCATAATTTTCTCAAATATTGTTGGCACCCTATGATTACTCCCACGATTTCGGTTTTTATGGTTCGTTTGTTAAATAAATGGATCCCCACATCGGATTGTCTTTTCAAGAGAGGGATGATTGTTGATATCCCGTGCTTTTGTTGCGATAATATTGAAACGATGGCCCACCTATTTATCATTGGCCCTATTGCTACCAAGGTGTGGGCTGTTTTTTATAACTTAGCGGGGTTTCATGGGCCTATAACCGGTAATTTTAATTTTATCTTGGCCTCTTGGTTCTCCAAGGCTAAAAGTAAGATTCATTTATTTCATGTCATCCCTATCCTTATTCTTTGGTTTTTATGGTGTTGTAGGAATGACAAAAGAATGAAGGGCATTCCTTTTACGGCCGAGCGTGTTTGTTCCCGGATTTGGAAGTACCTTCGCTCTATCAAAATTGCCAACAAATATTGTCATACCTTTTGGAAGGGTGCGGATGCTTTTGCAGCTCGACTTGGGGTTGAATCCGCGACGAGGAGTATTTCTAAAATAATGGCCGTGAGATGGGCTAGACCGTGTAACGATTGGGTCAAACTCAACACGGATGGTGCGGCAAAAGGAAATCCGGGATTTGCGGGGGCGGGTGGCATCATTAGAGACCATTGGGGCAGCCCCATTCTTTGTTTCTCCGAACATATTGGGGTGCAAACCAACACTTTTGCGGAGCTTTACGCTATTTGGCGTGGGATCGAGCTTTGCTTGAACAAGAACTTTAACTATATTTGGGTTGAAGTTGACTCCCTAGTGGCTTTGAAATTAATTCAAAGGAAGTCTACTTGCCATTGGAACCTTCAAAACTTGGTGTCTAAAATTCACATACTCTCGAATCAAGTGACCACACGTTTCTCCCACATCTATAGAGAGGGAAATGCGGTTGCCGACATTCTTGCGGATCATGGATGTAGTCGTCGTGACTTTTTCTGTTCGAATGGGCATGATCTTAAAGGTAAAATCCTTGGCCTTATTCGTTTAGATAAAATTAGTTTTCCGTATGTTAGAAATAAAAAAGTGTTTCCTACTTAATTTTCGGGCTTTTGTTTTGGGGCGTGTAGAGGAGTTCGTCCTCCCTCATTCTTCTTGGGCGTGTAGAGGGACTCGTCCACCCTCAATTTTTGGGTTTGTTTAATAATATTTCGGTTTTCAACTAAAAAAAAAAGTATGAACTAATTCACTCATTGGGTGCGATCATACCAGCACTAATGCACTGGATCCCATCAGAACTCCGAAGTCAAGCGTGCTTGGGCGAGAGTAGTACTAGGATGGGTGACCCCCTGGGAAGTCCTCGTGTTGCACCCCCTAAAAAAAAGTATGAACTAATTCACATATAACGCTCATTCCCAAAATCCCCTCCCCCAACTCTTGGAAAGATTTTAGACCGAATAGTTTGTGCAATACTACTTATAAAATCATTTCGAAAAACCTTAGCAAACGGTTGAGCTCTATCCTTCCGAGAATCATCAATCCCGCTCAATCGGGTTTTATCAAGGACCGGTTAATCACGGATAATATTCTCACGGCCTTAGAAGTCATACATGACATATCTCGTTCTAAGGACAACTCGGTTATTAAACTTGATGTGGAAAAAGCTTATGATAGGATTAATTGGGGTTTTCTCTTCAAAGTGCTTACTAGTTTTGGCTTTTCCCCTAATCTTATTAAATTAATTCAACAATGTGTTTGCAATGCTTGGTTTTCTATTATTATTAATGGCTCTTCCGTGGGTTCTTTTAAAAGTGAGAGGGGTCTTAGGCAAGGGGATCCCTTATCCCCTCTTCTCTTTATTTTGGCCGAGGATTACCTTTCTAGGAACATTGATCATACTTTCAAAAAAAACCCGGCCATGTTTTTCACTATTCGTAAAAACGTTCATATTACTCATCTTGCGTTTGCCGATGACATGCTCCTTTTTGTTAATGCGTCTCATAATAACCTTATTTTGCTTAGACGGTGCCTCCATCATTTTGAAGCGGTTTCGGGGTAAAAAATTAATAATGCTAAAAGTACTTTTCTTATGCATAACCCGACCGCCTGCGATGTCGCTCGTGTTAAGGATATCATGGGCTTTTTTTTTCGGAACTCCCCATGATCTACCTTGGTGTTCCTATTTGGAAAGGCAACCCCACTTTCAATATGTTTAGTAACGCCATCCTTAAAATCCAAAACAAAATTTGCACTTGGAATCATCACCTCCTTTCTTTAGGAGGGAGGATCGAGCTTATCAAGTCGGTTCTCAATTCCATACTTTTTTATAATCTTCAAGTTATCAAACCCCCGGTTAATGTTATCTTATTCTTTGAAAGGCTTTTTAATAAATTCCTTTGGGATTCTAACGAGCGTAAGAAAAAAATGCATTGGGCCGCCTGGAAAAGACTTTGTTACCCTACTCATGAAGGTGGGATAGGGTGCCGTGATTTAAATGAATTAATCCAAGCGGCGGAGTATAAAATGTGGTGGAGATTTAGGACCGATAAGAATATTTGGTCTAACTTTCTTATGGCTAAATATTGTAGAAGACTCCATCCCATGGTGGTCAAACCTAATCCTTTTGATTCTCCCAATTGGAAAAGGTTATGTGCCATTCGTGGGGAGGTTGATAAATTCATTTTTTGGAATAGTGGCAATGCTAATTCATCTTTTTGGCTTGATAATTGGTGCGACTTTAGTCCCCTTTCGATTTTGTTTCCTACGAAATCTAAAGATTGTCTTAATAAATTTTGGAATAACGGGGAGTGGAACTACTCCAAGCTTAAGGAGATCCTTCCTCAAGGCTATTGTGATTATATTTGCTCTCTTCCATGTAATGTAGCCAATTGCAAACCGAGTTAGAAGCTTTCCTCTAACGGGGATTTTTCCTTTAATAATACTTGGGAGAAAGTCCGCCAAAAAAAACCATCCCATTTGATTCTTAAGAGGTGTTGGAATTTTGCTATCACTCCAACCATCTCGGTGTTTATGGTCCGGGTTTTTAATAATTGGATCCCCACGCCCGATTGTTTAATTCGTAGGGGGATGATGGCCGACGCTCGTTGTTATTGTTGTAACGGTGATGAAACTCTCATCCACTTGTTGTGGGATGGGCCCGTGGCTAGAAAAGTGTGGGACTTTTTCCATTCTTTGGTGGGATGGCCGAAACTCATAACCAAGGATCTCAATCTTATCTTCCCTTCTTGGTTCAACAAGACTTTTGGTAAGACTCATATATTTCATATCATTCCCGTGCTTATATGTTGGTTTTTATGGTGTTGTAGGAATGATAAAAGAATGAAGCAAATTCCTTTTACGGTTGATCGTGTGTGCTCCCGGATTTGGACGTACTTAAATTCCATCAAAGTAGAGGGGAAGAAGCGGTTTTTCTTTTGGAAAGGGGCCGACAATTTGGCGGCGCTTCTCGGCCGCAATGCTAATATCAATTTCACTCGCAAAGTGGTTAGTGTCCGTTGGATGAAACCGACTCCCGGGTGGGTTAAACTCAACACGAACGGGGCGGCCAAGGGGAACCCGGGTCCCGCGGCCGCGGGTGGGGTTCTTAGGGATCAATATGGGTCAGCTCTTTTTTATTTTTGGGAATTTGTTGGTTCGCATTCTAACACGTTCGCGGAGCTTCATGCCATTTGGAGAGGGCTTCACCTTTGTGTGGAGAAAGGTTTTACTAATGTTTGGGTTGAAGTGGATTCCTCCATATCTCTCAAATTAATCAAGGAGAACTCTTCAGCTCCTTGGAATGTTCAAAGCTTAATTTGCAAAATTCACAAACTTTCTACTTGCATTAATGTTCGCCTTTCTCATATCTATAGGGAAGGGAACGCGGTGGCCGATTTTTTTGCTAACCAAGGATGCCACCATCGAGATTATTTTTGTTCGGATGGTCATGATCTCAAGGGGAGGATCCTTGGTCTTATTCGGTTAGATAAAATGTGTTATCCTTATTTAAGATGTAAAAAATTTTTTTCTACTTAGTTGGCTTCTTCATGGCCATCGCCCTTTGATTTAATTTTGGACGTGTAGAGGGGTTCGTCCTCCCTCAATTTTTTGTTGGGCGTGTAGTGGGGCTCGTCCCCCCACATTCCTTTTGGTCCGTCTAATATATGTGGTGTTTTTTTAAAAAAAAAAAAAAATTATGAACTAATTCAAATTCAGACAACCTATGCTTTCTCTCTCTAGATTTTTTTTCCTCCTTCTCTCTACAATCTTCATACTATTTTTTTGCATTTTTGAGTTTTCCGGCGTTGTTCATCTGATAACGTCTACTTCTTTTCAATTTCCGTCGCCTAGTGCGGCGGTCCCTCACTAATAATACTGCCTCATGGCAGACAAAACTCATACGGTGGGGGTGGTTCCATGTAGAGACGTTAAACGGGCTCGGGCCCGGCGGGCTGGCCCGTTTAACCCGCTAAAAAACCGGGTTAGGGCCGATATTTCCTAGCCCGTTTAAATCCGGGCTTTTTTGGCCCGGACCGTTTAGCCCGAAGCCCGTTAGGGCTAGCCCGAAGCCCGCTATATATATATTGTTAATTTCAACCTAAAGTAATACTATATTTATATATAACATATATTACTATTATATATGTAATATATATTAATATTATATAATATATATTATTACTGTATTTGTTAATATAGTGTGTATATATATGTATATACATAAAAGTGTATTTTTTATTATATTTATTATAGTATATTTGTTAATATATATATATATAAATATATATACTGGATTACTAAACACCGCCCAAAATTACTAGCCACCGCCCTAGAAAATTACCTTTTTGCCCTTACTACAGTTTAATTAGATTTTGGATCCTAGTTTAGTAATAGTTTTCTCTCTAAACAACTCATACGACGCACCAACCGACACAACAAAGGCCCGCCCGCCGCCATCATACCGCCGCGTAGCCGCTGCCGCCGCGCTGCCGCGCGCACCGCCGCCATGTCCGGAAAAGGAAAAGCGCCGTAATCTTATTTTTCATCCGTCTATTGTTTCATTGGCGCGCCGCGTGCCGAGTGCACGGCGAGGCGCGGCGAGTATTTTACAGGCGCCCGCCGGTGACGCTCGGCCATGGCACAGGCGTCCGTCGATTCCGCTGTCCATGGCTCAGCGCCCACGGCGACGCCTGACTATGGTACAAACGCGTCACGGCGGGCGTCAGACCATATGGCACAGCGTCGAATCGGACGCCTAGCCACTGGATAAGCGTCCCGCTGACGCTTGACCACGGAAATGGCGTCCGGACGAGACGCGTATGCAGTGGTTCTAGCGTCTGCCGACGCCCGCCATATTTTTGGAAAAAATAAAATTTTCAATTAATAATTAATAATGTGTATTCTTTTTATGATTATTACTTATTAGTTGTATTGTTTGCTAAATGCGATGAGAGGAGGAGGCAAATCTATGCCGCTAGTCACGAGTTGATGGGTTCGGAGCGCGTCACACCGAGCTCGTGGCGTTGATGCTTCCGTCGTAGGCACGGGAGGCGAGCGTAGGGGATTCGAGGACGTACCTTATACCGATTTTGGTGCCGAGGATTCGAGTATTATTCGCACGATGAGGCCGACGATCGGGAGGGCGGTGATGATTCTTCTTCATTTTCGTGCGGGTTCGGAAGGGAGAGGGGGAGGTTTGTTACTACGGGTCTACCGTAGTAAACGGCGTAGGGGAGGAGGAGACATCTTGGTTGGTTTATGAGGAGATGACTGGTGGCCCTATCGACGGCAGCGTTATCCCGAGTTTTGGTGGGCATGTCGCCGCGCGTATCTGGACTGGATATATGAGAGGTTTGCTGAAGTGTCACACCAGGCTGCCGCTTGTCGAGCTTGAGTCGGTGGCGCTCGGTTATGTCACCCTCTTTAGTGAGTCGGATCGGTGGGACCGGGTTATCCCACCGACGGACGCCATGTTCGACATATTGACTCCCCGTTGATTTCTGCGTTCGTTGAGCGGTGGCAGCCCGATACGAACTCTTTTCACATGCCGTTCGGAGAGATGACCATCATGTTACATGATGTGTGGCAGATCCTTCGCATTCCTGTCGAGGGGCGATTGGTTGATGCCGATAGCACATCTACACAGTTGCAGGTGGATGTGATGGAGGTTCTTGGAGTATCGCGGTTGGAGCTATTGAGTACTCACTGGGGGGTGGCGGCGTACTTATGGACTCGATTTTCAGGTCATGTCGTGATGGGGGTCGAGTGGAGGGCACCCAGGCCGTAGCTTGGATGTGGTTGTTATTTGGATCCACCTTGTTTGTTGACAAGAGTGGTAACCGGATTAGGCCTTCCTGCATATTTGAGGTGAGGGACGGTATGGATACTACCGGTCAGTATTCATGGGGTTCGGCCGCATTGGCTTTCATGTACCGTCAGCTCGGTATCGCTAGTCGCGGCGACTCCATGGGGATTTGTGGATGCCTTACCCTCGTTCAGGCATGGATTTATGAGTATTTTCCCTGCTTTCGACCTCATCGAGAGCGTATGATTGTTGACTCCACGCAGCCTCGAGCTTCGACATGGAGTGTCGGCCCGAGGGTAGGGACGAGCACCGCCTCCGTCTTTACGTCGCCGCATTGATCGATTTGACCGCAGAGGTATAACGATTCCTTCTAACAATATCACAATTCATTTAAAAATAGCTTGTCTAACTTGTTGATTACATGTACGCAGATACAGTGGTTGCCTTATGGCCCTGATCCGGTGAGGGATGTCCCGAGGACCACATTCATTGGATGGCTACGATATCGGGATATTATCGAGCCATACATGCCTGGTCGGGCATTACGGCAGCTCGGTTATGTGCAGACCATCCCTTTCCCGATCACCAGACCGGAGAAAGCGGTTCGGGCGTGGTCGAGCAGATTGTACCGAGTTGACTATCCCATCCGGATGTCATCTGATGCTTGGATGATGTTTCCGGGTGCATACAGGCTTCCTCTCGCTGACTATGAGGCGGCTACTCATGATCAGGCTGCTTGCACCGATGATTACATTGAGTGGTATTATCGGTATTCGCACCCTCAGCTACTGAACGACGGTGCAGCACCTGGATCAGTGATCCCTTCTCGTTCGAGCACCGATTACGTATGTTCTTTAACTTTGTACTTTGTTTGATTTCATCATACATTACTCATTGTATTATATTGTCTCTATTTTTTACAGTGGGTGAGTCGATCCGTCGGTATTACCCAGCACTGTATCAGACACCTTCCCCCAGACCAGACGGAGGAAGCGACGACGATGCTCGAGGAGTTCATGAGGGATTGGCATTTGGCCAACTGATTTTGTATTTTATATTTTGTTTGTGACGGTATTTTGTGTTGCGTTTTCGTTTTTTTTTTTGTATTTTGTATATGGATTGACACTTTCGTTTTGCATTTGGCACTTTACTTTTGTTTGTTTTTTCTATTACGCTTAGAAAACGAAAATTATACTCACAACTATCAAGATCAACATAAAAGAAAATCAACTATCAACTATAAAGATCAACAAAAAACGAAAATTTTATTAATTAAGGAACATACAACAAATAAAGTTTTACATCATACCGACTAATCTATTCCATTTTTCTCTCCTGCTCGTATACAAATTCTCCCAGCCACCAACACTACTATCATGGATTCTAAACCAGTTACTCGCTATGGGCGGTACAGGAAAATTAGGCATTAAATCTAGACGAATAAAATGTTTGTACGTATCTCCTAGATGACAAATGACAATCTCTTGGCTAGGCCGTGTTGCCGTTGAGGGTGCTTTCAACGGCAGCACAGTGAGACATGCAAATAAAGATCTACCGTTTCCGAATCCGAATAGTAGATCGAACGGTAGAGTGTACAGTTAGCCATTATTTCATTTGCAATGCATACACGTACAATACGCCATTTATCTTGGTCGCCAAATATGTAGTCGGCGATAACACGAAATCCGCAATTACCGTCTCCGGGGACATCGAGATAACCTTCAACAAACGGCAAAATAATTCCCGGTATCTTGTCGATATGGTGATAGTTACCAATCTCCACTCGGTGGTGTCCATCTGCAAATACATATAAATATAAAAAATTAGTCAAGAAGACTATTTTTATTTTTATTCCTAACGTTTTTTTTTTAACTTGTAACATATAAATATAAAAATTAGTCAAGAAGACTATTTTTATTTTTATTCCTAACGTTTTTTATTTAACTTGTAACATATAAATATAAAAAAATTAGTCAAGAAGACTATTTTTATTTTTATACCTAACGTTTTTTATTTAACTTATAACATATAAATATAAAGCACTTTATTCGTCCACGCAACAACGAACATCTCCTTGTATTTTAGCCATGTACCCTCAACGTATGATATCACCTTAGGATTCCATCTCCATGTATCCTTCATGAGTTGCACCGCTTGATCATATTCCTCTTCGGTCGCCGCTTCCATGATTTTCTTCCATTTCCCATTTTTAAACCTTTGGCCCATTTCTTTATCTTTTCCACAAATTCTGTAGACCTTGTCTTCAACATCCTTATTAATATGCCATGTGCAAAGTAAGTGGGCACTCTCTGGAAATATCTCTTCAATAGGACGCATCAATCCCAACTCACGATCCGTAACAATAGCCGTCGGATGAACATCAAACCCAAGCAAAATTTTCAACTTCTGTAACACCCACGCGTAGCTCGATTCGGTCTCATCTTTCATAATTGCATAGGCGATTAGGAAGTTCTTGTTACATGGAGTCATCCCGACTATCTCGAGAAATGGCATCTTGTACTTATTCGTTTTGTAGGTGGAATCCATGCCAATGAACCATCCGTAGGTCGGATTAAGTTGATTGATGTTGGATGTGCCATGAACACGTGGGTAACAAAGATTTGTATCCGGTCGGCTGCGTCCCAATGTACGTAGTTATTCGTCATGACAAATGGTGAAACCGACCGACGACATCTCTTTCTTCAAAATCATGCTTCCTCAAGTGGTCTCTATAATTATAGATATGTCGTCTAGTCGGTTTGTCCTCGGGAAATTTATTACGAATGGCCGCCAAGATGGCACACGGCTTGAGCAAAGACTCATCTCACGAACAACTTGTTTGCCGATTTACTCGATCCACTCATTTGACGATGCCCCTCGGATAAACAATAAATGAGTGATTGTGCATACCCTTACTCCCAGAGATCGGTCGATTATCCAACCACTCAAGTCATGCAATTGTTCTACTTTATCCGAAATGTACACTTGCATGCTTTCGTCTTTGTGTCCTTTCGAGCAATGACATCCAAATCTCGTAATACCCTCTGCACTGCTTCACCACGGTTACATCTCAATAGCTTTGTCTTTCCTTTATTCTTATGCGATGAAATGATCAACTCAAACCAATTTGAAGAGCAATTTTTTTCGCCCAAGCAATCGCATCACAATCACTAGCGAATATTTCGTCATTAACGAAATAACCACTATAATCAACGCCGCCGCCTTGAATTCTTCCAATATAACTGAAATTTTTAATTGACACAATGTTAATAATAATACCAATAATATTATTATTAATATTTAAAATCGACAAAAAGGGGTCCAGCAAAAATTGCCTGGACCATGGCCGAGGCGTGCGCCCGCCAGACAGCGGCCACGGCCTGGCTCACGGGCCCATGGCACACAGCGTCGATGACGCCCGACCATGGTTCAAAGGCCCGGCTAGACGCTAGACCATGGACAGGCGTCGCACTTGACGCCCGTACCATGGTCCAAAGTGAATCTGGGACGCCTGTACCATGGAACAGGCGGAATATTCAGACGCCTGCGTCATTCTGTACGAAAAATTACCTCCAGATGCGAATTCCCGTCCATTTTCGTAGTTGTCGATAATATTGACGATATATATTTGATTGTGTGTTATATTCGAAAAACTTGAGCTTGAAAGATTTTGATGTGGTGTGGTGTTTAGAAATAATGAAAGACTTGAAATGGATAAAAAAGTAATCTTATAGGGCGGTGGCTAGTAATTTTGGGCGGTGTTTAGTAATACCCATATATATATATATATATATTGTTACTGTTTTTTTTTGTTGGTTTATGACTTATAAAATAAAAAATATATTTTTTAAGTATTTAGTCATTTAGCTTTTGCCCGTTTAAGCAGAAGCAGCAAGCCAATATTTCCTAATCCGTTTAAATCCAGAACTTGAAATTGGCACAGTTCGCTAAATTGGCCGAACCACTAGGGCTAGCCCGTTTAACACCTCTAGTTCCATGTGACACCCTTAATTATCCCGCCCGTCAACTCTCCCTTTCCCCAAAAACAGATCTCGTCCATTTAATAAAAATATCTCATGCCCTACATCTCCCGTGAATCCTGGCATTATTTCTCCCGCAGGTCTAGAAGATGTGATTATCATAAAAGTATTAAGCTCTCACAAAATAAGAGCCAGACCATTGACTCTCAATCGGTTTGTTCCGAAAACAAAAACACCTCCTGTTTTGATAAAAAGGAATCTCTCGAGGGCCCAAATACTATTCTTCTTCCTCAACAAAATTTCATCTCATCTGATGCTCCCATCCTCGGCTCTCCTGGTGTTTTTTTCTCGCCGGCGGATCTCTCCGTTTCGGCTGCTCGGTGCCCTGGTGGACCAATTTTTTCGCATCCCCTTGCCAGTTCTTCTTCCCCGACTGGTGCTGCGTCTCCGGCGGTGGTCGCGTCGGGTGCTCTTCCTCCGGCGGGCGTTTCCTCTTCAACCTGCAAAAAATCTACGGCGGACGGCGATTTGGTGGCTTTGGAGCGGGTCGACCTTTCCCCGTCGGTTTCGGTGGTTCCGGTCCCCTCGTCGTCGGTTCAGGCTCATACCGCGGCGGTATCTACTCCCGCGGCGGTTGCTTCTGGGGTCGCCGGTGTTTCTTCCGCGGCGGACTCTGTTTTGTTATTCCCAGGCCCCCTTGTCGGTTCCCCGGCGGTTCCAGCAGCTCGCGCGGATGTTCAGGCGGTCGGTGGTCCGGTTTCGGCCTCGGTTTTTGGGGTCTCTGGCGTTTCTGTAGCTGAACAGCCGGTCGCCGGTCAGGTCAGAGATTTGCCGATGCATTCGCCGAATTTTGTCCCTGCTCCTGTCGGTGTTCCGGCTGCTGTGCGGGAAAAGGCGGAGGTTATCGCCGGAAGTGTTCTCAAATATCTCCCGCCTGCTGTCCCGCCCGATGCGGCTGTTCTTGAAGAAGGTGAGTTTGTGCTTGATCAAAATTCTTCTGATGTTGTTGTTTATCCTCCCAACAGGACTGTAATCGGCGCTCCAGGGCCTGTTTCTTTTGCCGATGCCCTCAACAAAGGGCCTTCCTCTAATGTTCGGCTTGGTCAGGTGGACCTCTCCGGTGAAATTCCTACCGCTGTTTTCTCGGCCGAGGAATGTGAACAGGTATCGGGTATTTATAAAAATGCACTTATTGGTAAGTTTTCGTTTGGGAAACCGACTAACGATGCCATAGCCAAACACTTGCAACAATCTGGATTTGGGCCCTGTAAAGTTTAGTTTTTAAACTTCAAGCATGTTCTTATTAATCTGCAAAATGATAATTTTTGTGCGAAATTATGGCTGAAACGGGAGTTTAATATTTTCGGATATCCTATGCGATTATTCAAATGGGATCCTTTTTTTTACTTTAAACATGAGCAGCTTTAGTTCCGATTTGGGTTAAAGTTCATGCCTTACCAATCCAATGGTTTGATCTATGTGCCCTTCATACTGTTGGTTCTCTTATTGGCAAGTTTGTTAAAGCGTGAACACTCTGAATAGGAACAGACTTCAATTTGCCCGAATTTGTGTTGAAATTAGTCTTACGGACGTGTTGCATAACTCGGTTGGCATCAAGTGTAATGGTGTTTTAACCGAGTTAGAAGTCGAATATGAAAAACTTCCCCGGTATTGCCGGCATTGTAGACATGTTGGTCATGACATTGATACTTGTTACATTAAAAATCCAGCTTTGAAACCCAAAACGTTTGAGAATAAATTTCAAAACAAAACCAATTTGGAGAAGGGTAAAGAAATAGATAAAGATAAATGGGTGCCCGTTGGCCAGACAAATTTTAAATCCCCTTCGAAAAATATTAGTTTACAGAATGCGATAATCACTATACCAAATGAACGACCAGGCCCATCTGGTGGGCCGATCAATATGTCTAACGTTGGTGTGGAAGATGTTGCAGGTAAAATGAAAACTACAGTTAAGGGCAAAGAAGCACTGGTGGAAACAAGAAATATGTTCGCAATGTTAGAAAATGAGGAAACAGAAGACCAAAATCTGGGGAAGGACGTTGATACCTCCAAATCTATTGATGCTGATAGTTTTAGATATATTAGTCCTAGTAATAATTTGACTGGGTCTTGTGTGAAACCCACCCTCGCATCCCCTTCGGTCAATTTGTTGAGTAAATCCCGCCCCTCCAATCTGGCTGGTGACTGTCGTGTTAATCCCCCCCCCCCTCTTGTCCCCCAGCCAGTTTGAATATTTGTGAAAATTCGATATGTAATTCACTTGCTGAGGCACCTGCTTCTCGGCCTAGCTCTCCTTCGGCTTCAAAGCTGAATCACTCAGTTGGGGCAGGTATTATTCCTTCCTCTACTGTCATCCCTCCCCCCGTTTTACTTGGTAACGTTCTTGATGATGTCATGATTAATGATTGTGATGAGTCATCTAATAGTTCGGGAACCCAACCCGCACAGGTTATTGGGACCAGTAGGGGCATCACTCAAGATCCCCAAAAACTCCCCTTGATTCAGAATCATTTATCCTCGGATGAGGAATCTCAACCTGGGGAATTTAAGGACGATGTTGACGAGGGCACCTCGGAACTTTCTTTTGACTCTAAGGAGGATATGTTTGAACAATCCCTGTCGGAAGGGAACAAATCTAATCAAACGGAAACTATAAATAAACTTGTGCTTGCACTTCCGGTTAGAGTAGAGATAGAACTGGAAGAACCTAAACCGACTAATAAATCTAAAAAATCTAAGACAACGAGCGCTAGCACTAACAAACCCCAAGTATCCACCCGTCGAACCCGTAATAATGGTTAATTCAATTATCTGGAATGTTAGAGGTATTGGGAACGAGTCTGCTCAAAAAATTGTTAAACTATTCAAAAAAGATTATCGACTTAATATTTTGGCACTTATTGAGCCGAAAGTTGATTTAAATGCTTCGTATTTCTGTAGATTATTTGGTTTTGATAAAGTTGTTGCTAATCGGAATAATCATATTTGGATTTTTTCGGATATCAACACTAATATTTCTGTAATTAAGAACATCGACCAAATGGTCCATACGACGCTACTGCATAATTCTTCCCCAAACCTTTTCTTGCTTTCAGTTGTGTATGGTAAGAACACGAAAATTGAGAGGCGGGATTTGTGGGAGGATTAATTTCAGTTAGTCAAGTCCACACTCCGTGGATGGTAGGCGGTGTCCTCCATCCTTGTGAAAAAAGAGGGGAAAATCCACCTATCCCGTCAGAGATGGAAGAAATTAGGGATGCTATCCTTGAATGCGATCTCACCGATGGAGGGTATGTGGGTTCTCCTTTCACTTGGTATAGTAATTCTATTTGGCAAAGGTTGGATCGTATTTTTTTCTCTTCCGAATGGCATAATAAATTCAATAATTGTGTTGTTAGGCACATTCCTAGACACACTTCGGACCATCGTGTTCTTCTTTGTGAATTCTCCTCCACTCGTATTAAACATCGCTCCTCCCCTCGATTCCAAAATATGTGGACTAAACACCATGAGTTTTTGGAGGTGGTTAGAGATTCTTGGTCCATTCCTATTCCATATACGGGTCTTTCCAAAGTTTCTAAAAAACTTTACCGTCTTAAACTTGCTCTTAAAGACTGGAATAGGAGTGTGTTTGGAAATGTTTTTGTTAAAGTAGCCGAGGCTCAAAACTGTGCGGCCGAAGCGGAGTACAATTTTGACAATGATCCTTCTGATGTCAATAAGGAATATTTTCGTAAAATGAATGAGAATCTAATCTGGATTCTTTCTCTTGAAGAAATGTTTTGGAAACAAAAAACTCAAACGAAGTGGATTTTGGAAGGGGAGAGAAATAGCAAATTCTTTCATGATCTTGTTAATAAGAAAAGAAAAATGAACTTCATCCATAATATTGTTGATAATGGTACTAATCTCTCGGACCCTACGGATATTGCCAACTCGGCGGTCCATTATTTTGATAATTGCTTTACCAAAGAGAACACCGAGTGGGAGAATGTGAGGCTTGACATCATTCCTAAAAATATTGACCTCGTAGATAATAATATGATTTGTGGTATTCCTTCGTTGGAAGAGGTTAGAGGTGTGATTTTTGACATGGATAGTGGGAGTGTTGCCGGGCCAGACAGTTTTAATGCTAAATTCTTTCAAGTGTGTTGGGATATCATTCAATTTGATGTTCTTGATGCGGTTATTGATTTCTTTAAAGGGGCAGAATTAACTCAAGCGTATTCTTCTACGATGCTATCATTAATTCCTAAAATTCTGTCCCCTCATTCTTGGAAAGATTTTAGGCCCATTAGCCTTTGCAATACTTCTTACAAGATTTTTTCTAAACTTTTGAGCAAAAGGCTGAGTGGGCTTCTTCCTCGCATCATTAGCCCCTCTCAATCGGCTTTTATCAAAGATCGCCTCATTACGGACAACATTCTTACGGCATTGGAGGTGACTCATGATATATCCCGGTCTAAACTTAACACCATTATTAAATTAGTTATGGAGAAAGCCTATGATAGGGTGAATTGGGATTTTTTGTTTAAAATTTTGGAGCTATTTGGTTTCTCTCCTTGTGCTATATCACTTATTAAACAAAGTGTTTGCTCATCTTGGTTTTCAATTATTATTAATGGCTCCCCGGTGGGTTATTTTAAAAGTGGGAGAGGCCTTCGCCAAGGGGACCCGATCTCTCCTCTTTTATTTGTCTTGCGGCCGATTATTTTTCTAGACTCATTGAGGACACATTTTCTAAAAATCCGAGTATGTTTTTTATTATTCGGAAAAATATCCGGATTACTCATTTGGCTTATGCGGATGATATGTTACTTTTTATTAAAGCCAACAAGATTAATCTTCAAATTCTTAACCACTGTCTTTATCATTACGAAGGGACTTCGGGTCAGAAAATTAATAAGTCCAAAAGTCTTTTTGTTATACATAGCCCGGGTGTAGAAGACAGTCTTTTGGTTAAGGCGATTACGGGTTTTGAATCTTCTTGCTTACCTATCCAATATCTCGGGGTTCCCCTTTGGAAAGGTAACCCGACTTTTGCTATGTTCCACAACGTGATCCTTAAAATCCAAAATAAAATTGCTATGTGGAATCACCACCTCCTTTCTTTAGGGGGCAGAATTGAGCAGATCAAATCGGTTTTAAACTCGATCATCTTTTATTGTTTACAAGTGTTAAAACCGCCCGGTAATGTTATATTGTTTATTGAGAGACTTTTTAATAAATTTTTGTGGGGATCTAATGAGCATAGGCATAAAATTCATTGGGCTTCTTGGAATAAATTGTGCTTTCCCACTAATGAAGGTGGCATTGGCTGTCGGGATCTTAATGACACCATTCCGCACTACTAAAAATATTTGGTCGAATTTTATTAATGCCAAGTACTGTAAAAGACTCCACCCGATGATTGTTAAAAGTAATCCGTATGATTCTTCTATTTGGAAAAGACTTTGTTCAATAAGAACCCATGCGGATGATAATATTTGGTGGAGTAGTGGGGATGGTAATGTCTCTTTTTGGCATGATAGATGGTGTGAGTTTAGCCCGCTCTCCACTATTTTCCCGACAATCAAAATTGTCTCTTGCCTCTTTTTGGGATGGATCGAATTGGGATAGGGAGAAACTTTTATCGGTTCTCCCTAGCTATTTGTGTGATTACATTAGTGCTTTCCCAACTTGTTATAACTTCACTAAACCATGCTGGAAACTCTCTTCTAATGGTAATTTCTCTTTTAAAAGTGGTTGGGAAAGTACTAGACAATGTAAAAATGAACATAATTTTCTTAAGAAATGTTGGAATCCTTTGATTACCCCTACCATTTCCTTTTTTATGGTTCGTGTTTTTAATGGCTGGATTCCGACTTCGGATTGTCTTGCTCGGAGAGGGATGATCATTGATATCCCTTGCTTTTGTTGTCACGAGCCGGAAACTTTATCTCATCTTCTACTTAGTGGCCCCGTCGCAACAAAAGTTTGGGATGTGTTCCACACTATTGCCGGTTTCAAGCGGCCGAATACCAACAATATTGCCATGGCCTTGGCTCCGTGGTTCAACAATTCGAGAGGTAAAATTCATATTTTACACATCATCCCAATCCTTATTGCTTGGTTTTTGTGGTGTTGTAGGAATGACAAAAGGATGAAAGCCATACCATTCATGGCCAAGAGGCTGTGCGGTCGGATTTGGAAGGGGGCTGCCAACTATGCGATCCGTCTTGGAGGGAAGGCTGCCCCAAACAAATCATTACATTTTTTTGCGGTTAGATGGGCTAAACCGTGTTTGGGGTGGGTTAAACTTAATACGGATGGTGCGGCCAAGGGTAATCCGGGTTGTGTGGGGTCGGGTGGCATTATTCGTAACCATTTTGGGGTCCCGTTGCTTTATTTCTCGGAATTTTTAGGGGACCAAACTAACACTTATGCAGAACTTTATGCGATATGGAGGGGAATCGACCTTTGTTTGGATAAAAATTGGGACAACATTTGGGTGGAAACGGATGCTAAAGTTGCTATTAGTCTCATTCATGACAATGCCAATTGCCATTGGAAACTCCAAAGTTTGATTGTGAAAATTCGGACATTTCTGTCCAAGGCCAATATTCGCATCTCACACATTTATAGAGAAGCAAATGGTGTTGCCGACATCTTGGCTAATCAAGGATGTCATCGTCGGGATTTTTACTGTTCAGATGGCCGTGATCTTAATGGCAAAATTGTTGGGCTGATTAGGCTTGATAAAATGAGCTTTCCTTATATTAGGAGTAAAAAGATTTGTTTGTGGCCTTTCTTTGTTTGGGCCGGTTCGTTAAATTGCTTATGTTTTAAGTTTGGGCGTGTGGAGGGGCTCGTCCTCCCTCGATCTCTTTGGGCGTGTAGTGGGCCTCGTCCCCCCACATTTCTGATCTGATTTATAAATTTCGGTTTTTAAAAAAAAAAAGTATTAACTAATTCAATGTGTAGGTATGAACTAATTCAATAAAAAACCTATGTTTCTCTCTCTAACGATAAACGCTCCTCCTTCTCTCTAAAGATTTCGGCCGATAATCAGCCTCTGGCAGTGAGATTTTTCACTTCAATCATCTGCGTCCCTCTAATCACTGCCGTCCGCCGCCTAGGGCGGCGGATTCCGTCCGTTTTCCTCCACATCTTGCGCTCGCTGATGTGATTTGGGCATGAGGAAGGTGGTTCGTATCCATATCGCGTTGCTCGCGATTTTCTTCCATGGTTTTGTCTGGCGATTCCATTCAGGTCCCGATTCGTCAACCTCCTGGTGGTAAGAATCCCGGCCCTCAATCTCCTGCTGCTATTTCAGTTCCCTTGTCCTCTACGGGTGCCCCAGGTAATTTTGATATTCCCATTAGGGCTTACAATCGGGAATCAGATGTCGGCTCAGGTGAACTTCCGATTAGGGCTGTGGGTGGGCCCTCCATTTGCAGGGAGGGTGACCCCTTCCCTCCGTTGGTTTCTGGTGATGTATGTATTCCGAAGGTGGCCATTTTTAATACTCCAGGTTCGGCCGCCCGCAAAGTGTTTGAGAAATGTCCTGTTAGAACTTCTTCTTCTCCTGCAGCCCAAGTTTCTTCTTCGGTTCAGCTTCAAAGCCACCGGGAAGTGTCTGGATCAGTTCCCTATCATTCACAGCAGCACACAACTAATCCAGCACCTAGTTTTGCTGCTGTTCTTCAAAACGCTAAGGGACCAGCAATGAGTTTTAATTCACATAGGGCAGGGACAGTCCCGAACAGGAGCTTCCATGCTGAGGGAGGAACTATTAGCTTCGGTCAGATTATTGAATTTGAGGGTCGTAAAGTCGTGTCATTTTCGGATAAAGAAATCAAAGAGCTTGCTGCACCCTTTCAGTTTGCTTTGGTAGGAAAATTTTCACATGGTTTCCCGACGATGAAAACGTTAAAATCAGTTATGGGAAATTTAAAACTTAAGGGTTCTTTCTCGGTCGCCCTCCTAGAAGAAAAACATGTGTTGTTCCGGCTCTCATGTGAAGAAGACTACACTCGACTTTGGAGCCGCCAAGTTTGGTTTATGGCGGGTTTTCCGATGCGTATCCTTAAGTGGACACCTGATTTTGATCCGTTAGTCGAGGCCCCATTTGCTCCGGTTTGGGTGTTGTTTCCGTACCTTCCTGTCCACTTACTCGACAAACGTAGTCTTTTTCAAATTGCTTCCGTTCTAGGGAAACCTCTTCGAATTGATAGTGCCACGGCAGAATTATCTCGCGCTTCCACTCCGCGTGTTTGTATTGAAATTGATTTAACTCAAGCCCGTTTGCCAGGAATTGAACTTAGGCTTGGTGGTAAAATTAAGATGCAACAGGTGGAATATGAAAACTTTCCTAGCTATTGCTCATTTTGAAAGCATATTGGGCATGATTGGATGAGCTGCAAATCCTCCAACAAAGCATCGGAAGTGGGTTTTGGTTTTAGCTCCTTGGTCAGCCCCTCTAAGAAGGTTGCCGTATCGGTTTTGGACCAGGTTCGGCCCTGCTGCCAGGTCAGCCCCCGGCCCCCCGATGGCCCGGTTCTGGATGACTTCATTTCTTTAAATTCAAAAGGGCTCATTTCTTTTGTTCCCGGACCCAATAATCCAACGACCAAGCCACTGAATGTTTCTAAAATTCGAGATGATATCCTTCAATCTTATGATCGGTTTGATAACGTT
>CM065812.1:61781857-61784357 GCA_033398695.1 Orobanche coerulescens | reverse complement strand
TTCATAAGGGCCGATGGCCTTTTGTCAAGTGTCCACTCCCAAAATGATCTGTTACGAATGTAATATTGGTGGATCCAACGGTACCATATTGTGTCTTTCTTGGAATGAATATTCCAGAGAGTTTTAGCTAGTAGCGACTGGTTCCATGTACCGAGATCCCGAATACCAAGTCCCCCCTCTGACTTAGGCAAACAAATTGTTGTCCAGGCAACAGAAGGGCTGGAGCTGCCCCATAAGAAATTCCGGCATAGTTGAACTATTTTCAGTCGGACTGCAGCAGGAATGTGGAAAATTGAAAGACAAAAACATTCAACACCTTGTAACACCGATCTAACCAGCTCGGTGCGCCCAGCATATGACAAGGTTGAGGCACTCCAGCCATCAACATACTTCTTTATACTTTTGATCATAGCTTCATAATCTGCAACCAAAAGTTTCTTCGCGGCAAGCGGTATGCCGAGATACCGAAATGGCATTGTCCCTCTCTCAAGGTTAGAAAATGATAGAATGTCAGATGCATCTACATCCTTGATGCCATCCATGTAGATGTTCGATTTCTGCACGTTCATATTCAGCCCCGAAGTTGCACTAAACTCATTCAAACAATCCATAAGAATACGGATTGAGGTACTATCCCCTCTCGATAGGAGCATAAGGTCGTCCGCATAAGCTAAGTGTGTGATATTCAACTTATCGCACATAGGATGGAACTTAAAGGCTGAATCTGTTGTACGTAGACGAATCAGCCGCGATAGGTACTCCAAACAAGTAACAAACAGATAAGGGGAAAGGGGATCCCCCTGCCGGAGTCCCTTTGCACCCTTAAAATGCCCGAACAGTTCGCCATTAATGGAGATGGAATACGATGCCGAGGTAACGCATTCCATAACCCACTTCACAAAAATATTTGGGAATCCGAGCCCAATAAGCATGTCCGTGAGGAAGTCCCAATTAACATAATCGAATGCCTTCTTAAGGTCGATTTTTATCGTGCATCTCGGGGATATTCTCTTAATATTATACTTCCTTAGAAGTTCTTGCATAAGGTGGATATTATCCACCATGTTCCTCCCCTTGATAAAAGCTGCCTGAGCCCCGTCGATAATTGTATCCAAAACCTCGGAGATCCGCACTGCGAGGATTTTTGATACTACTTTATAAAAGACGTTGCAACATGAAATCGGACGAAAGTCGCCAACTGTGGGTGAATGTGTGGTCTTGGGAATCAATGCAGTGATTGCATGATTCCATTCTTTAAGTAATGACCCAGAATTAAAAAACTCGTTTACTGCCGCGACAAAATCACCTCCTGTTACTCCCCAGGTTTTCTTGAAAAATTTGGATGTATACCCATCCGGCCCAGGAGATTTGTCGTTATCAATGCTGTTGAGAGTCCCCAGAAACTCCTCTCCAGTAACAGGCCTAGTTAAGCTAGTGCATTGTTCAGGGTTGAGAGTCGGGCCATGCTCAATGACCCCCTCAAGTGGTCTCTCCGTTTGCTGAAGTGTGCCCAAGAGGCCTATATAGTAACTCAGAAAATCATCGCTAACTTGCTCGGTTGAGTTAGTCAGGCTGCCATCCGGTCTAGTTAATGAGGCAATAAAATTCCGTTTGGAATTCCTTTTGACGACCGAGTGAAAAAATTTGGAACATTTATCGCTATCAATCAAATATCTGCATTTTGCCTTTTGTTGATAAAAGAGCTTCTCAGCCCCGCAAAGAAAAGTGGCCTGTTTTCGAAGGTCAAGCAACCTCAATGCGGTTTCATGATCGTCCGGGTTGGAATGTAAGGTCTGTTGAGCCTCTTTAAGTGCTGCTTTAGCCTGGGTAGCCCTGCTAGTAATGTGCGAGAATTGCTTGTTGTTGAGTTCTTTCAATTTATACTTCAAGCATTTGAGCTTCTGACGTAGACGGAATTGTGCGGAGCCCCTAATATTGACCTGCCATTCTCCTTCTACTGTTGGCAAGAAATTTTCATGATCTGTCCACATGTTAAAGAAACGCCACGGAGATTTCCCAACTGGTTTATAATTTGAAAGTTGAACCATACAAGGTGAGTGATCGGACAGGCCTGAAGTCGGGAAGTGAGCCTCACCATGAGGGTTCTCAAGTATCCAAGCATTGTCCACCAATGCTCTGTCAAGCTTGGTCCAAACTGATTGGTTTGTCCAAGTGTAATAAAGACCCGTCGATGGTAAATCCGAAAGGCCCAGAGTATCACAACAAGCTTTAAAGTCCCTTATTTCATGCTGTGTCGGATGAACGGTGTTGTGTCTATCCTCGGGAGAGAGAATAGAGTTAAAGTCACCCATAACGAGCCAAGGTCGGTCAACGAGAGCTCTGATACGAATAAGCTCCTCCCACAATGGCTTACGATCAGTAATTGAATGTAAACCATAAACAATACTAGCGAAATAAACCTGATGGGTAATTTTGCAAGTAGCCAAGATGTGGATTACTTGGGGGTGCACACCAAGAACCCCAACTTCAACTGTTGCTT
>CM065812.1:61766857-61774357 GCA_033398695.1 Orobanche coerulescens | reverse complement strand
CTCGTCGAGATACCCGAAATCAAAAAAAAATTCGTCCAAAACGGACATTTCTACGCAAAGTTATGCCTTCCAAAGTTTTGCATTCCCCCAACGCAATTGCGGAGTGGGTTCTCCGGCCTTTCAATGTCTCACTTTCGTCGTTTTAACTAAAATAAAAAAAATTATATATTATTATATATTATTATATAATTTTCAACAATTATTAAATAAAGATATATTTTAAAAAATAAATACTCTTATTTCGTAATTTTGACTAAATTAAAAATAAATAATTTATTTTTATATATTATTAATAATTTTGCAGCAATTAATTATTATTAAGATAAAAAAATACATTTAAAACATACGATTTCGTAATTTTCAATAATTATTGGTTTTTTTATTTATTTAATATTTATAAAATTATAAATAACTTATTATTGTGTAAATATAATGTTTTATATTTTTTATCAATATAAACTTATATAATAATTAATTTATAATAACTTATATTGGCTTTAAATTCGGAGTGGGTTCCTCAGCCTTTCAATGTCTACTGCACTCACAAGGGATTATTCTTCTAAGCCTATTATAGGGGGAGGGTGTGTGAGAGGGTGTCGTAATGGGTTGCTTACTTGCGAGTAACGTCCAAGGGCCGAGTGCAGCAGCCGCCCTCTAAAGAAACCCACAAGAAAGTTTTCCGACGGTGTCGAGAACAAGATTCCGGCGACTTGCTCGGTGGGTAGTGTGGGCGGCGGCATTCTCTAACGTGGGCGTTCGATAACCAACAGTAGTCGGGCGACCATGGTGCGGTGTTGCTTGCTTGTGCAAACATCGCATAGAGAAGCTAGATTTTGTATTTGAGATCTTTGTCAGTGAGTTGGTTGGTTCGGTCGGCGGTAACCTCCGCCGCTCGTGGGCTTTTTACGGAATTGTCTCGAGCAGGAGTTTGGTAAGGCGCTTGGGTGGCGGTCTCGGTGAGCGGCGTGCACCGTACGTGAGCGTTTGATAACCTATTGGGTCGTCGGACGAGCATGGTGAGGCGGTCGCTTGTTGGGGCAAAACATCGTAGTGGGCTGCCATGTTCTGCGATTAGATGCATGTTCGGAAATTGCTCGGTGGGTTTGGTAAAGCGGTGCCCCATCGCTTGTGGGCATTTCCTAGTAATTATTCGACCGAGATTTGATTAGGTTGCCGGTGGGTAGCACGAGGAGCGGCGTGCAGTGCGTGAGTGTTCGATAACCTAGGTGGTCGGGCAAGCACGGTGAGGCGGACGTTTCTTTGGGCAGAACATTATAGTGGAGAGCTATGTTCTTTGAGTTGATGCGTTGCTAGTGAAATGCTCCGTCGGTTCGGTAGTGCGGTCCCTTTTTGCTCGTGGGCTTTTTTTGGCAGTGTTGCGAACAAGATTTCAGTGAGCTACTTTGGTGGGTAGCCTTTGAAAATGACGTACTGGTACGTGGGCGTTCGATAACCTAATTGGTGGTCGGGCGATCACGGTGAGGCGGTCGTTTGTTTGGGTAAGACATCGGAGTGGAGTGCTATGTTCTTGAGTCGAAGCATTGCTCTTGAAATGCTCCGTCGGTTGATTGGTCCCCTTGTCCCTAATATTTAAAGATGGCTTGTTCCTATCGGATGGCTGGTGTTGCTTCAGTGAAATATTCAAGTTTGTTGGTCCCTTGTCCCTAATATTTAAAGATGGTGTGTTCCTATTGGACGGTTGGTGTTGCTTCGGTGAAATAAAAATCAAGTTTCTTGATTGTGAGCTCGATTGGATGCTATGTTTTGTTGTCAGCTCCTTGTGGGTATCGGTAATGGGTGCATTCGGCGAAGTCGAATGTTGGTTAAGAATGAGCATCATTGGTTTTTGGAAATTCTTTTGAATTCGAAACCATGTTACAGTATGATCATGTGTCTTGCTAGTGATTTGTTTCCTACGTGCCTATCGGGGCAATGCTTGGGTGTGAGTTGTTGTTTCTTTGTCATGATGCAAATATTATGTTTAGTGATGTCTTATAATACCTTTTGTTGGGTCATTTTATACGTATGGTGCTTGTGTTGTGATTGGTTTATATGATTACGTTGGATCCTTGATCGGGAAACGACGCCGTCTCATATATGCCTCTTGATTATTGGCTCAAGCATGTCTTGGCTGCTTGTTGGTTTCTGTGTTGAGTACCTATCTTGAAGGCAGTTGAATGATTGAAGTGTCAAGTTTTTCGCCTTGTGCTGCTCCCCCTTTGTGGATGCGGTGTTGGGTGAACCACAAACCACCTGTTGTGTTCCACGTTTAATGCCCCAATTTGTGTGCCTTAGATGTTGGCCCATGGCGCGGTGTACGATCTCTTGGATACGGAATATTTAGTAGGTAAGAGGTGTTCAATCGCCGCTTACCTCGAATCATGCGTTCGGCGCTTCGTGCGAACGACGACCGTGCACGTTTTGAATGAGCCCTTGTGGCTTAGCTCATGCGTTGCCGGCGTCTTTAAGGAATGCTACCTGGTTGATCCTGCCAGTAGTCATATGATTGTCTCAAAGATTAAGCCATGCATGTGTAAGTATGTTTCTGCTATTTATAAATATGCATTAATAGGTAAATTTTCATATGGCAAACCTCCTAACGAAGCTATAGCTAATCATTTGAAAATTGCCGGATTTGGTGTGTGTAAGGTTTAGTTTCTTAATGCTAAACACGTGCTGATTACTCTGGGTAGCGAAGCTGCCTACACCAAACTGTGGCTCGGCCGCGAATCTCATGTTTTAGGGTTCCCGATGAGACTGTTTAAATGGTCTCCTTTTTTCAATTTTAAACACGAACCGGCTACTGTCCCGATTTGGGTGAAAATTTTAGCTTTACCGATTCAATGGTTCGATTTACGTGCATTACAAACGGTTTCTGATTTGATTGGTAACTTTTTGAAACCGGATCCGCAAACCCTTAATCGGACTAGATTAAATTATGCTCGGGTATGTGTTGAAGTTAATTTACAAAATCATCTTCCTGATCAAATTGCTATTTAATGTGATGGAGTTTCGTCAATCCACTCGGTTGAATACGAAAAACTCCCAAAATATTGTTCTCACTGTCATCATATTGGTCATGATATAGATATGTGCTACTTTAAAAATCCATCGCTGAAACCGAAAGAGTTCCCTAAATTTAATCAGGTGAGTAAAACAACTTCAATTATCAAAGAAAATGCAAAATCTACTATAGTGAAAGAACCGGTCCCTATTGGTGATAAAGGACCCACTAGTATCACGAATTTGTGTTTGGAGAATGTTGCAGGTTCCTCAGAATTGCAACAAGTATGGCAGGTGAGTAAGTCGAAAAATGCCTTTAAGGCTCTCCCGAACCCGAAGGAGTCGGAGACCAGGGGAACACTTCTTATTAATAACGCTACCCTCCCCAAAAAAGTTGTTACTGCTTGGGCAGGTGATGTTGAAGCTCTTTTAGAGGCGGATGAAACGGAGGATATTGAACCTATGACCGATCAGGGGATCATTGTTGTGGACAAGGGCAAGAGACCGCAAATTGAGACTACTAATATGTTCGACCTGTTACAAATTGAGGAAGAAATGGTAGACAAAAAAAAGTGTAGTGTTGATAATCAGAACATTTCTGTTCATGTTTTCCCCCCTCCCCCAAAAAATCAAGATTGTATTAAACCCACCCCGCCTATAGATGTAGTTGATTTCTTGGTTGATCCCCTCCCCTCCAAAATGACTGGTGATTGTTCTGTTAATCCCACCCCAACTTTACCTCTAGTCATTTTGGATATTTGTCGTACGAACCCGTGTATTTCCTCGAATGGGCTCGCGGACGCCGAACTAATCGGGCCATCTTCGGCTCCTAGTAAGCTGGAGCCTACTACTGGGGAAGGTATGTCGTCTGAACCCCTTTTTCCCACAATGGGTTCTATTGATACAGCTGTTATTGATTGTGCTTTGATTGTTGATTGTGTATCAGGGGAAAGGTCTGGGAACTCCCAAAGTCCCCCCTTACTCCCAAAAAATTTTAAACTATCATCTTCGGATGATGATTCGGATCATGGGACAATTAAGGGAGACTTTGAGGCTTGCAGATCTGAACCCTCCCTTGATTCTTCTAAAATTGATGTGGATGGTTATTTATCTGATTGGGAAAATTCAAATAAAATAGGGGCTCCTAAAGCCCGCGATAAAGAGACGGTGGTTGCTCTTCCAGTCCCATCGGAAGATACTTCTAAAACGGATCTTTCGAAAACTTGTGCCAAAAATGATAAAAAGACTATTAAAAAGAAGGCTCCTCCAAAATTGGTCACTAAACGAAATCAGTATAAATGATTAATACAATTATCTGGAATGTTAGAGGTATTGGCAATGATTCTGCCCAAAAAATTGTTAAACTCCTTAAAAAAGAGCATAACCTAAATATCTTGGCTCTCATTGAACCTAAAGTAGATTTGAAAGCTAACTACTATTGTAGGTTATTTGGGTTTGATAAGGTTGTTGCTAATTCTAATAATCATATTTGGATATTTTCGGATATCAACACTAAAATTTCGATCTTGAAAAACACTGATCAATTGCTGCACACGTCCGTTTTATCTGCTTCCCTTGCTAAACCTTTCTTGTTAACGGTTGTGTATGGGAAGAACACCAAAATTGAGCGTAGAGGCTTGTGGGAAGACCTCACTAGTGTGTGTCAATCCCAAATCCCTTGGATGGTAGGCGGTGATTTTAATATCGTTCTTCATCCTTGCGAGAAAAAAGGGGATAATCCTCCAATCCCATCGGAAATGGAAGAATTTAGGGATGCTATCCTTGAATGTAACCTTACCGATGGGGGATTTGAAGGTTCTCCCTATACTTGGTACAATAACTTCATTTGGCAACGGTTGGATAGGATTTTTTTCTCTGCTGAATGATTTAATTCTTTTCCTTCTTCTTCTATCAAACACATTCCGAGGCACACTTCCGACCACCACTCTCTTCTTTGCAAATTTAGTGCGATGAAGAATATCCCCGCCTCCACTTTTCGGTTCCAAAATATGTGGACTAAACACCATAATTTTTTGAGCACCATTAAGGAATCGTGGGATATTCCTCTTCATTTTGCTGGTCTTAAGAAACTTTCTTTTAAACTTACCCGGCTTAAGCTTACTCTTAAGGAGTGGAACTATATTCATTTTGGTAATGTTTTCGATAAAGTTGCTAAAGCACAGGATTGTGTGAAACATGCTGAGGAGAATTTTGACTCCAATCCAACTATTGCCAATATGGACAATCTTAAGTCGGCTAATATGGCCCTCAACCTTGCTTTGGCCATTGAATAGACTTTTTGGAAACAAAAAGTCCGTATGAAATGGACTATGGAAGGGGAAAGAAATACTAAATTCTTTCATGACCTTGTCAATAAGAATAGGAGTAAGAATTTTATTCATAATATTCATGATGACGGTAAAATCTTGGAAAATCCCAATGATATTAATGACTCTGCCGTGAAATTTTTAACAACGGTTTTCAAAATATTGACACGGATCTCTCTCAAGTTAAAGATAACCTCATCCCTTCTCTTATTACTGAGATTGATAATGATGAGCTTTGCATAAATCCCTCTTTCGAAGAGGTGCGTGAGATTGTCTTTGATATGGAGGGTGATAGTGTTGCGGGGCCTGATGGGTTTAATGCTAAATTTTTTCATGAGTGTTGGGATATTATTGCTTCTGATGTTCTTGAAGTGGCGTGTGATTTCTTTGGAGGAACGGCTCTGTCTCAAGCTTATTCCTCCACCACCTTATCTTTGATTCCTAAAATCTCGGCACCTAACTCTTGGAAAGATTTCAGACCCATTAGCCTTTGCAATACGTCTTACAAAATTATTTCTAAAATCCTTAGTAAGAGGCTGAGTCGTATTCTTCCTCGCATTATTGTCCCTTCTCAGTCGGGTTTCATCAAGGATCGGCTCATCACGGATAACATCCTCACGGCTTTGGATGTTGTCCATGACATTTCTAGATCTAAGATGAACACCATTATTAAGCTTGACATGGAGAAAGCATATGATAGAGTCAATTGGGATTTTCTGTTCAAAATTTTAGCTCAATTTGGTTTTTCTGATCATTTGATCAATTTGATTAAACAATGTGTGAGTTCGCCTTGGTTCTCCATTTTAATTAATGGTTGCTCGGTTGGCTATTTTAAATCTGGTAGAGGGCTGCGTCAAGGGGACCCGTTGTCTCCTCTATTGTTTGTCATGGCGCCTGATTACTTTTCCCGATGCATTGATGACATGTTTGCTCATCATCCTCAAATGGCTTATATCATTCGCAAAAATGTGAAAATTTCCCATTTAGCTTATGCGGATGATACACTTCTTTTCCTCAAGGCGTCGGAGAGTAATTTGCATATTCTTAACAACCTGCTTTACCACTACGAGAGTGTTTCGGGGCAGAAAATTAATAATGCTAAAAGCCTTTATATTATGCAACACCCTCCCTCTAATTTGGCTAATGTTGTGCATACCATTACGGGGTTCCAAATGTCTAGCTTACCGATCACCTACTTGGGAGTTCCTCTGTGGAAGGGGAATCCCACCTTTGCTATGTTCCATGAGATTATCCGTAAAATTCAACTTAAGATTTGCTCGTGGAACCACCATCTTCTCTCTTTAGGTGGTCGGATCGAGCTTATTAAATCGGTACTCAATTCCATTGCATTTTATTGTCTTCAAGTGGTGAAACCTCCCGCTAATGTAATCACATTCATTGAGAGGCTTTTCAATAAATTTCTTTGGGGTTCTAATGATGCTAAAAAGAAAATGCACTGGGCGTCTTGGTCTAAACTGTGTTACCCTACGAGTGAGGGTGGCTTGGGTTTTCGGGCTCTTAATGATATCATTAAAACTGCTGAGTATAAATTGTGGTGGAGGTTTCGCACTTCTAATAATATATGGTATCAATTTCTTTTGGCTAAATATTGTAAGAGGCTTCACCCAATGGTGGTGAAAATTAACCCATTTGATTCGGTCATTTGGAAGCGTTTGTGCAATATTATGCTTCTTGCAGATAAGCAGATTTTTTGGAATAGTGGTACTGCGGATGCTTATTTTTGTCATGATATGTGGTGTGATTTTAGCCCTCTAACTAGTTTACACCCAACTAAGTCCAAATCTCGTCTTAAAGATTTTTGGTCTAATGGGGTTTGGGATAAAACTAAGTTACAGGCCTCTATTCCGCCTGATTATTGTGATTTTATTTGTGCTCTTCCCGCTGATGTGGCGAATCCTAAAACTTGTTGGAAACTCTCCTCTAATGGGGACTTTTCCTTTAAAAATACTTGGGATCATATTAGACAACGTAAGGAGGTTAACAAATGTCTTAAACTTTGCTGGAATGGATCCCTACTCCGGATTGTCTGTCTCTTAGAGGCATAATGTCTAACACCTCTTGTTTTTGTTGTGGTGGTCAAGAAAGTCTCCTTCATCTCCTTGTGGCCGGGCCAGTGGCCTCTAAAGTGTGGGATGTCTTTTTCTCGATA
>CM065812.1:61734357-61754357 GCA_033398695.1 Orobanche coerulescens | reverse complement strand
CAACAAGCACAAATGAAAGTCGGGTCGGTAAAAAATGTGTTATTGGCTCCAAAGACTTTTTCTCCATGTGTCATGGGTGGAAAAGACTCCAATATATACCAAAAACAAAAGTTGTACTTGTGGGGATTTGAACTCCCTACCTCATGCAAAACAATAAAAGTTTCAACCACTACACCACATATGCAATTTGTGGATAGAGGAACACTTTTATATATAGGGTTGATGTAACTTGAAATTTGCCTTTTCCAAAATCGACCAATCACATCATAAAATTAAGGTTAAGAGCATTGTTGTGCAAATTTGAAATTTCAGAAAATTGATCTCGGATCGATGGTATGTAGAGTTTGAAAATCTAAAAACCGTATAATTTTACTTAAAAACCAAATTAACATATGAAAAACACATTTTTTTTGAAAAATTCGAGGACCAAACCGCCGTAGGCGGTTTGCAGCTGCGTAGATCTCGTCGAGATACCCGAAATCAAAAAAAAATTCGTCCAAAACGGACATTTCTACGCAAAGTTATGCCCTTCCAAAGTTTTGCATTCCCGCAACGCAATTGCGGAGTGGGTTCTCCGGCCTTTCAATGTCTACTGCACTCGTCCGTTTTAACTAAATTAAAAAAAATTATTTATTTTTATATATTATTAAATAATTTTCAACAATTATTAAATAAAGATATATTTTAAAAAATAAATATTCTTATTTCGTAATTTTGACTAAATTAAAAATAAATAATTTATTTTTATATATTATTAATAATTTTGCAGCAATTAATTATTATTTTAAGTTAAAAAAATACATTTAAAACATACTATTTCGTAATTTTAACTAAATTAAAAAATAATTTAGTTATTTTTATATTAATAATAATATTTTAGTAATTATTTATAATTATAAAATAAACAAAAGAAATTTTAAAAGTAAAAATTATTCTTTCGTAATTTTTAATTCATATTTTGATTTATTTTTTAATTTTTTTTATATTTTCAATAATTATTGGGTTTTTTTATTTATTTAATATTTATAAAATTATAAATAACTTATTATTGTGTAAATATAATGTTTTATATTTTTTATCAATATAAACTTATATAATAATTAATTTATAATAACTTATATTGACTTTAAATTCGGAGTGGGTTCCTCAGCCTTTCAATGTCTACTGCACTCACAAGGGATTATTCTTCTAAGCCTATTATAGGGGGGGAGGGTGTGTGAGAGTGTGTCAGCGAGCTGGCTGCTTACTTGCGAGTAACTTCTAAGGGCCGAGTGCAGCAGCCGCCCTCTAAAGAAACACACAAGAAAGTTTTCCGGCAGTGTCGAGAACAAGATTCCGGCGACTTGCTCCGGTGGGTAGTGTGGGCGAGCGGCATTCTCTAACGTGGGCGTTCGATAACCAACCTTGTAGTCGGGCGACCATGGTGCGGGTGTTGCTTGCTTGTGCAAACATCGCAGTAGAGAAGCTAGATTTTGTATTTGAGATGCTGTCCGTGAGTTGGTTGGTTCGGTTGAGCGGTAACCTCCACCGCTCGTGGGCTTTTTCTGGCATTGTCTCGAACGGGAGTTTGGTAAGCTGCTTGGGTGGGCAGTCTCTGTTAGGATTCGGTAAATAAAATCGAATTACGCAGCGGAAAATAAAACGGTCCAACCGGATAAAACCAAACCCCAAAAACGGACCGATCAAGCATCATATAAACGAAAATAAATAACGAGAAAGATAATCAAAGAATACTTACCCTCGTAGTCCTTTGATGATATAATCTTCGAAGGAAAAACCCGAACAAGCTTTCTCCGGTTACCGACACGAACACGAATCCAATTCGTTTTAGCTTGTTGAATGATCCAACACCGAAATTGCCAAATGTCTCTACGTTATTACGCGTCGGATATTGATCGGAAAAATAAAATATCAATTCGTTCTCAAAGAACACGGCTAGGAATTGATACGGTATTTTTCTTCTCTTCTCTTCTTCCTTTTCTTTCTCTCAAAGATGAACTAGAAAATGAAAGAAAAATTTTCTCCCTTCTATTTTGGAACTCACATTTGAATCCTTGGAATTGTTGAGTGTGTATCTTTGTTATATCAAGTCCTCCCATAATGTGAAGATATTTACATTATATAATGGAGATGATATCAAAATGATGAGATATGAAATCTCATCCTTTTGTCTTCAACCCATTAAACAATTAAACACACAACACACACCACATGGAAGGAAGGGAGGAAAATGAGGGGGGCGGCCCACTAGATTTTAGGTGGGAAAACGAGCCGAGCCACTCGGTTCATGTACCGGACGTTCGCGTGTCTAGTCCGTTAAATACACTTCGTTTTATCCCAAATGTATTTATACTTAATTAATTAATCCAATTAATTAATTTTATCAAATACAAAATTATAATAATATATTTCCAAGAAATAATTATTTATGAATTAAATTAATTACCTAGTAATTAATTTCAATTCACTAGACCGCATGTTTTATCAAATAAATCAAATTAGATATCTAATATCCAATATTAATGAAGAGATAATAAATACATATTTATCCATCAAATATCCTTGTGCGCGACTCCGTAGGTCCGTCTTAGTCGGCAATGGGAGGAACCAAGGAGTACGGATAACACTTAGCCAGTCTAGTGCTTCGTACCGTAACCCAACTAAGAACGAATGATCGGATCATTCCAAAACCATTATGTCGTGAATACCGTATACGTATAAACCCTTCAATCATATGTCCCGGTCAAGTATTAGGGTCACGGAAAAGTCAAACCCTACTGTAACTTGACACTATGCTTTCTGTTAATGCAAACTGAGATCGTCGAGCTCTCGTGTATCAAATACAACTAGCTCTAAATGCTTTGGCCAAAGACTTATAATCTCATTTGCCATTTAACCGCATAGGACATTTACCTGCTCACTTACAGAAGAAAGAATTCTATCTTGGTATTCAGTAGAGACTGCTACTTGCCCACTAAGTTGCATTTCGAGGTTGACCCCACCCACCGGCGATTGGATCGAACTACTCTAATGACTAACTTAATGTCACAAGCACATCTCCTACTGAAACCTCAAGTCAAAGGTCCACGTATACCTATCACAACCTTTCGATCCAGTCATTGACAATCCCTGAGTGATATCCATGTGACCGAATCGAGGTGAGCCGTGTTCGAGTATACTAATCTCACTAGCATACCTATAACGTGTGCTCCCACTAACCCTTAGTGAATACCGGCACTCTACATGTCAAAGTACACATTATACAAGTCTTGTCTAAACTTATTGCCCAATTAAGTTTTATCGACTTGCGAACGAGTTAAGCATTCGAGCTCTAAACACTTCCAGTGCTTATCTCCTTATCTCCATAAGGAGTAGAATGTTTGCTCTCAAATGCAAGGACTATTATTCTATATATCAAATCACAATGCCAGTGATATACAATAATATAGAAATAATTATTGCCTTGTTAAATTTTCATAATTACAATACATATGCTCTCACTCTCTCATCCTTTGAGTGGCATTCGAGGGCATATCTCTAACAATCTCCCACTTGCACTCAATGCCACAAACTATGGTATCTAATACCCATACTCTCCAGATGTCTCTCTAAGACCTTCTGAGATAGTGGCTTGGTAAGCGGATCATCAACGTTATTTGCTGTGTCTACTCTCTGCAGTATAACATTTCCGCATTAGGAACCACTTGAAGTTCCTCAGTGAACTTCTTAATCCAAAAAGCTTCTTTAGCAGCCTCCGTGGCTGCCTGGTATTCGGCTTGACATGTAGAGATAGCAGTCGAACTTTGCTTGGCACTTCTCCACGAAACTTCCCCACCATTCAGAGTGAAGATATACCCTGATGTGGACATCTGAGCATCCATGTCCCCCGAAAAGTCTGAGTCTGTATAGCCCATCACTCTAATTTATCCACTGCCGTATGTAAGAACCAAGTCTTTAGTCCTCCTTAGGTACTTAAGAATGTTCTTTACAGCAGTCCAATGTTCCTGCCCTGGATTTGACTGAAATTGACTTACTACGCACACAGCATAGGCAATGAGGCTACCTACTGCCGAAGCATAGGGCACCTTACTCATTTCCTTTCTGTCTTCCTCACTTTGAGGACACATCTCTAAGGAAAGTTTTGCACCATGTTGCATAGGAAGGAACCCTCTTTTAGAATCTTCCATCCTAAATCGCTTCAGGATCTTTTCTATATAGAGGGCTTGGGAAAGACCTAACATTCTTTTCGCTCTATCCCGGTAGAGACGAATACCCAGAATATAGGTAGCTTCTCCCAAGTCTTTCATTGAGAACTCTTTAGAAAGCCAAGCTTTCACAGAACTGAGCAATCCTACGTCGTTTCCTATAAGTAGAATGTCATCTACATATAGTATTAAGAACGCAATTTTGCTCCCACTAACCTTCTTGTAAATACAGGGCTACTCTTCGTTTTGGACAAAATCAAACTCTTTGACTGTCTCGTTAAAACGAAGATTCCAACTCCGTGAAGCTTGCTTCAGTCCATAAATGGCACGCTGAAGTTTGCATACTTTATGAATATTGGTTTGAGATATGAATCCCTTAGACTGTTCCATGTAAATCTCCTCCTCGAGGAATCCATTTAGGAATGCCGTTTTCACATCCATTTGCCATATTTCATAATCTAAGTGGGCTGCTATGGCAAGCATCATGCGAATAGACTTAATCATAGCTACAGGTGAGAAGGTCTCGAAGTAATCAATTCCTTCTCTTTGGGAATAACCCTTTGCCACAAGCCTGGCCTTATAGGTATCAACCTTGCCATCTCCATCAGTCTTTCTTTTATAGATCCATTTGTTTCCAATAGGCACTATGCCTTTAGGACGATCTACTAAAGTCCAAACCTGATTAGCATGCATTGAGTCTATCTCAGCTTCCATAGCTTCTTGCCACTTGGTGGAGTCAACATCTACCATCGCATGGTCGTATGTAGAAGGATAATTCTCTTGACTACTTTCTATCATCTCATGGACACCCAGTTCCTCTTGATGCAGATAGCCATACCTCTCAGGTAATTGGGAAATTCTACTAGACTTGCGAGGTTGTGTTTGTATTTCAGAAGGTTGGGTTCTAATATCTTGCATAGGTGTCTCATTTGGTGTTTCTTTTATTTCTTCTAAAGAAATATTTCTACCTGGCCCTCCTTCCTGAATAAACTGATATTCCAGGAAGTGTGCTTGTATAGCAACGATGATCCTATGATCTTCGTGCATGTAGAATAGATATCCCATGGAATCCCCTGGATATCCTATGAAACGACCTTTCACAGACCTAGTTTCCAATTTCTCTACTTTAGTCTTCTTGACATAAGCAGGGCATCCCCAAATCCTAATGTGATTAAGACTTGGTTTCCTACCTCTCCACATCTCGTGGGGAGTCTTAGGAACGGATTTGGAAGGACATCTGTCAAGATATGCACTGAAGGAGCGCGTAACCTGAGATAAATCGGTAGATCAGTATAGTTAAGCATGGAGCGAACCATGTCCAACAAGGTTCGGTTCCTTCTTTATGATACACCATTTAATTGTGGAGTAGCTGGAGGAGTGAATTGTGACACTATTCCTAGTTCCTTTAAGAACTCATCAAATTCGGTACTCATGTACTCACCACCCGATCGACCGAAGAGTCTTAACACGGTTACTGTTTGATTTTCAACTAGGGCTTTAAATTCCTTGAATTTATCAAAAGCTTGAGACTTATGTTTATACGAATCCATACAGGTATGGTCATCGGTGAATGTAATGAAATCTGAAAGCCGTCTCGTGCCACTTCAAAAGGGCCACAGACGTCGGTATGGATCAATCCAAGTTTTTCACAGCTCTTTCAAAAGTCCTGCGAAGGGTAACTTAGTCATTTTGCCTTGAAGGCAAGATTCACAAGTTGGATAGGGATCGATCCCAATGGACCCGTAAGCCCATCTTTCTCCATTTTATGAACCTTGGTCCGACCGATATGACCAAGTCTAAGATGCCACTTAAGTGCTTGGTTCGTTTCATCCCTACCACGCTTCCTAGTTATAGTGTTCACGGTTGTTTTATTCTTTAGATTTAAATGGTATAAACCATTTAATAATGTATGATACCAACCAATTTATTTCTAAAATAAATACGACAGACCCATCTCCAATAAAGAAGTGAAATCCCTTTAGGTCCATGACCGGAATTGATACAATATTTTTGTGCCTTGGGCAAAACAAGTACATCATCTAAAGTAAGAATAAAACCGATTCTAAATCCAACATAAGGGATCCGATATCGAAGCCTCGACACTATGCCCACTTCCGACGGTGACCATAACCTCCCCGAATCCGACTTCCTACCCGTTCCAGATCCTGATTCATTGTACAAATGTGAGAACTCGCACCGGAATCAAGTATCCAAGAAGTAGAATATACAGTTACAGAACAATTTGTTTCTAAAACCAGTAGTTCCATACCTGAAGGCGCATTACGGTCAAGCTTTGGACAGTACCTCTTCCAGTGGCCTAGCTCACCGCAGTTGAGGCATACATCCGTTTTCTTGGCCCCCTTGCTCTTTTGAACCATTGGGGCCTTGCCCTTTCCCTTGTCGATCTTGGCTATTGGACCTAACTGCTTCTTGTTCTTTTTCTTCTTATTCTTGGACTTCCAAGTCCCAGAAGAAATCACAAGTGCAACTTCCTTTCCCTTTGTCTTCATCTGAGACTGGGCAGTCGTCAGTTTGTTCATTAGCCCAGCTAAGTTACATGCAATCTCATTGCAGTTGAAGTTCATGACAAATTGTGAAAAGGAGTCAGGAAGTGACTGCAGGATAAGGTCAGTTTGGAGAGATGCATGCATCTGAAAATCAAGAGCTTCCAATCTCTCAATCATCGAGATCATCTTGAGGACATGGTCCCCAACCCTCTCTCCTTCCTTCATCCTGGCGCCGAATAATTGCTTTGATATCTCATATCTAGCAGTTCGGCTATGCTCTCCATAGAGCTCAGCCAGGTGCGCTAAGATGGCTCTTGAAGATGTCATCTTTTCATGGGCACGTTGAAGCTCATTTGTCATTGAGCCTAACATGTACCCTCGCACTCTTATGTCGTCTTTTACCCATTTCTCATGGGCATCGACATCTTCCTGATTTGCTCGGGTTCTTGCAGGAGCCGCTGGGATGTCCGCCTCCAAGACGTATCCCAGCATTTCCATAGTTAGGACAATCCTCAAGTTCCGAAGCCAGTCCACATAGTTCGGACCAGTCAGGACGTTCTTTTCAAGTAGTATAGCGAGTGGGTTCATTGTCATATTGAGAGTTTTGTTAACTGCAGAGAATAATTTAAGATTCGTTAGTGATTATATAATTATGATCCGAGTAAAGAATTTAAGGACTTTCTTTATTCATAACTCGGCTCCCACTATTTTATCGGCATTTATACACTCCCATGTTAAATCCGGAAGTCTTGGGTGACTTCATAGTGGTGATCGATTTCTTTACAAAGTTTAATAGAGGGCAACCCATACGGTTTCTATTCTATTATTCTTTTTAAAGTGGTGTCTAATACCAACCCATCTAATGGATGATTCGATCTTCTTTTACCCCTAGTTCACTTGCCCTCAACCCATTCGGTTTCTATGGCTCGCTGAACTATCTAAGTTTAAACCGTCAACTCCTATTAATCTGACAATTGAATCTTACCCGGCAACCCATACGGTTTATAGGGGTTTGATTTGTCACAACCAAAGGCATCTAATGCACTCTAGGAATTTATCAACTTTCCCCAAAAATATTACCCCGACATACTCGGAAGAATAATATTCCGGTTTAGATTTCAATTTTCCATGAGTTTGACGGAGGGTAGGAAACCTCGTAACCTTTTTAACTTAGTGTTTGTAAGTGGGAGTATTAACGCGATTATATGTTACACTTTGCACATTAATCCGTTTATAAGCGCGGTTTGTCGGTTTGTTTGTTTGTCATACAATATGAAAACATACACAACCTAAAACTAACAACATGCAGTTCATGGACCGTTCCTAGAACAAAACAATCGTAATCTAATTACAAGTCTTCGGTCTTGAATCTTCGTCTTCTCGAGCGAATCTTCCTCCGGTCTTCGTCATTACATATAAATTTTACATTTGAAAAATTGCATCCTATACAAATTTTCTAGTAAAATAAATAGGCTCAAAACGGCCTTTACAACCCAATCGAACAAAACAAACGATTCAAAACTAGGTCCATGAACTACATCCCCATTCAAAATTAATGCAACAATTACATTAAAATAAATGACAATAATAATTAATCTAAAATTGATCTAATCAATAAAAATTAATCCAACAATTAGAATTAATCCAATTAATTCACTTAACCGTTAATTTTAATTTGCTCCGGACAAAATAAATATTTCATTAAATTAATTCCCTTAAAATAAAATTACCATAATTATATTTTAGTCAAATTAAATCCAATTTAATTTGCGGAAAATTAATTTACCGAACGAAATATAAAAGCGAGTCGGAACACAAGGCCGGCCAAGCTCATGACCCGACAGCGGCCAGCCAGCCAAATTAACCATTGACCAATATTGGCAAATGACCAAATTGACCAGCAAATTAAATTTCAAAGATCCTAAGAATCCTACTAATTTTCCGCTCATTTTTTCGTCCCGAATCCAAAAATAATATTTTTCTAATTTTTTATATTACACAAATAAATCAATTTTTCAAAAGAAAAATAGATTTATATTGTAACATAAAATCATGAAAAATAATTTTTAGATGAACAATTAAACATCAACAATTAAAATTTTTATGATACTAAATCATAAAAAAAAATCAAGAATTCCAAATGCAAATATCGAATATACGATCGCATAAACCTGGCTCCGATACCACTGTTGGGATTCGGTAAATAAAATCGAATTACGCAGCGGAAAATAAAACGGTCCAACCGGATAAAACCAAACCCCAAAAACGGACCGATCAAGCATCATATAAACGAAAATAAATAACGAGAAAGATAATCAAAGAATACTTACCCTCGTAGTCCTTTGATTATATAATCTTCGAAGGAAAAACCCGAACAAGCTTTCTCCGGTTACCGACACGAACACGAATCCAATTCGTTTTAGCTTGTTGAATGATCCAACACCGAAATTGCCGAATGTCTCTACGTTATTACGCGTCGGATATTGATCGTAAAAATAAAATATCAATTCGTTTTCAAATAACACGGCTAGGAATTGATACGGTATTTTTCTTCTCTTCTCTTCTTCCTTTTCTTTCTCTCAAAGATGAACTAGAAAATGAAAGAACAATTTTCTCCCTTCTATTTTGGAACACACGGCTGAATCCCCTTGGAATTGTTGAATGTGTATCTTTGTTATATCAAGTCCTCCCATAATCTGAAGATATTTACATTATATAATGGAGATGATATCAAAATGATGAGATATGAAATCTCATCCTTTTGTCTTCAACCCATTAAACAATTAAACACACAACACACACCACATGGAAGGAAGGGAGGAAAATGAGGGGGGCGGCCCACTAGATTTTAGGTGAGAAAACGAGCCGAGCCACTCGGTTCATGTACCGGACGTTCGCGTGTCTAGTCCGTTAAATACACTTCGTTTTATCCCAAATGTATTTATACTTAATTAATTAATCCAATTAATTAATTTTATCAAATACAAAATTATAATAATATATTTCCAAGAAATAATTATTTATGAATTAAATTAATTACCCAGTAATTAATTTCAATTCACTAAAAGATGTTTTATCAAATAAATCAAATTAGATATCTAATATCCAATATTAATGAAGAGATAATAAATACATATTTATCCATCAAATATCCTTGTGCGCGACTCCGTAGGTCCGTCTTAGTCGGCAATGGGAGGAACCAAGGAGTACGGATAACACTTAGCCAGTCTAGTGCTTCGTACCGTAACCCAACTAAGAACGAATGATCGGATCATTCCAAAACCATTATGTCGTGAATACCGTATATGTATAAACCCTTCAATCATATGTCCCGGTCAAGTATTAGGGTCACGGAAAAGTCAAACCCTACTGTAACTTGACACTATGCTTTATGTTAATGCAAACTGAGATCGTCGAGCTCTCGTGTATCAAATACAACTAGCTCTAAATGCTTTGGCCAAAGACTTATAATCTCATTTGCCATTTAACCGCATAGGACATTTACCTGCTCACTTACAGGAGAAAGAATTCTATCTTGGTATTCAGTAGAGACTGCTACTTGCCCACTAAGTTGCATTTCGAGGTTGACCCCACCCACCGGCGATTGGATCGAAATACTCTAATGACTAACTTAATGTCACAAGCACATCTCCTACTGAAACCTCAAGTTAAAGGTCCACGTATACCTATCACAACCTTTCGATCCAGTCATTGACAATCCCTGAGTGATATCCATGTGACTGAATCGAGGTGAGTCGTGTTCGAGTATACTAATCTCACTAGCATACCTATAACGTGTGCTCCCACTAACCCTTAGTGAATACCGGCACTCTACATGTCAAAGTACACATTATACAAGTCTTGTCTAAACTTATTGCCCAGTTAAGTTTTATCGACTTGCGAACGAGTTAAGCATTCGAGCTGTAAACACTTCCAGTGCTTATCTCCTTATCTCCATAAGGAGTAGAATGTTTGCTCTCAAATGCAAGGACTATTATTTTATATATCAAATCACAATGCCAGTGATATACAATAATATAGAAATAATTATTGCCTTGTTAAATTTTCATAATTACAATACATATGCTCTCACTCTCTCATCCTCTGAGTGGCATTCGAGGGCATATCTCTAACAGTCTCAGTGAGCGACGTACCGGTACCTGAGCGTTTGATAACCTATTGGGTCGTCGGACGAGCATGGTGAGGCGGTCGCTTGTTGGGGCAAAACATCGTAGTGGGCTGCCATGTTCTGCGATTAGATGCATGTTCGGAAATTGCTCGGTGGGTTCGGTAAAGCGGTGCCCCATCGCTTGTGGGCATTTCCTAGTAATTATTCGACCGAGATTTGATTAGTGCCCGGTGGGTAGCCTGAGGGAGCGACGTACCGGTACGTGAGTGTTCGATAACCTAGGTGGTCGGGCAAGCACGGTGAGGCGGTCGTTTCTTTGGGCAGAACATTGTAGTGGAGAGCTATGTTCTTTGAGTTGATGCGTTGCTAGTGAAATGCTCCGTGGGTTCGGTAGTGCGGTCCCTTTTTGCTCGTGGGCTTTTTTGGCAATGTTGCGAACAAGATTTCAGTGAGCTACTTTGGTGGATAGCCTTTGCAAATGACGTACCGGTACGTGGGCGTTCGATAACCTAATTGGTGGTCGGGCGAGCATGGTGAGGCGGTCGTTTGTTTGGGTAAGACATCGGAGTGGAGTGCTATGTTCTTGAGTCGAAGCATTTCTCTTGAAATGCTCCGTCGGTTCGGTAGTGCGGTCCCTTTTTGCTCGTGGGCTTTTTTGGCAGTGGTGGGTAGATGATGTGTGTGTGCTACTTTGGTGGGTAGCCTTTGCAAATGACGTACCGGTACGTGGGCGTTCGATAACCTAATTGGTGGTCGGGCGATCACGGTGAGGCGGTCGTTTGTTTGGGTAAGACATCGGAGTGGAGTGCTATGTTCTTGAGTCGAAGCATTGCTCTTGAAATGCTCGGTCGGTTGATTGGTCCCTTTGTCCCTAATATTTAAAGATAGCTTGTTCCTATCGGATGGCTGGTGTTGCTTCAGTGAAATATTCAAGTTTGTTGGTCCCTTGTCCCTAATATTTAAAGATGGTGTGTTCCTATTGGACGGTTGGTGTTGCTTCGGTGAAATAAAAATCAAGTTTCTTGATTGTGAGATCGATTGGATGCTATGTTTTGTTGTCAGCTCCTTGTGGGTATCGGTAATGGGTGCATTCGGCGAAGTCGAATGTTGGTTAAGAATGAGCATCATTGGTTTTGGGAATTTGTTTTGAATTCGTAATCATGTTCTGGTTTGATCATGTGTGCGGCTAGTGATTTGTTTCCTACGTGCCTATCGGGGCAATGCTTGGGTGTGAGTTGTTGTTTGCTGTCATGATGCACATATTATGTTTCGGGATGGCTTATAATTCCTTGTGTTTGGGCATTGTATACGTATGGTGCGTGAGTGGTGATTGGTTTATATGAGTACGTTGGATCCTTGCTCGGGCAACGACGCCGTCTCATATATGCCTCTTGATTATCGCTCAAGCATGTCTTGGCTGCTGTTGGTTTTCTGTGTTGAGTACATATCTTGAAGGCATTTGAATGATTGAAGTGTCAAGTTTTTCGCCTTGTGCTGCTCCCCCTTTGTGGATGCGGTGTTGGGTGAACCACAAACCACCTGTTGTGTTCCACGTTTAATGCCCTAATTTGTGTGCCTTACATGTTGGCCCATGGCGCGGTGTACGATCTCTTGGATACGGAATATTTAGTAGGTAAGAGGTGTTCAATCGCCGCTTACCTCGAATCATGCGTTCGGCGCTTCGTGCGAGCAGCGACCGTCTGCGTTTTGAATGAGCCCTTGTGGCTTAGCTCATGCGTTGCCGGCGTCTTTAAGGAATGCTACGGTTGATCTGCCGGTAGTCATATGCTTGTCTCAAAGATTAAGCCATGCATGTGTAAGGGGTACATTTTTTTTTCCATTAATACGAATGGATTAAGGCATGCGAGTGGATTAATCATGCGATTTGAAAAATATCATGTTGTTTCTTTCTTTTCGAATGAACTATCTGAATAATAGAAATGACCATTTTACCCCTCAATATGAATTAAGTCCTTTTTGATAAACGACAAATTGAGCATTTTAGTTTATATAATCAATTTAAATTATATGACATAATATTTATTTTAATTTATATTATAATATATATTCATAAATATTATAATTTTCAGGTATATTTAAATAATCAGACAATATTTTATAAATATATTAAGTTATATTTTAATATATATATATAGTTATATTAATTTTTAATAGTCAATATAAAAAAATCGATTTAAATAATATAACATAATATATATTAATTTATATTATAATATATATTCATAAATCATATTATAATTTTCAGATATATTTAAATAATCAGACAATATTTTTATAAATACATTAAGTTATAGTTCAATATATATAGTTAAATTAATTTTTTAATAGTCAATATAAAAAATAAATTTAAATAATATAACATAATATATATTTTAATTTATATTATAATATATATTCATAAATTATATTATAATTTTCAGATATATTTAAATAATTAGACAATAGTTTTATAAATATATTAAGTTATATTTAAATATATCGTAATATTATTTTTTTAATAGTCAATATAAAAAAATCAATTTATATAATATAACATAATATATATTTTAATTTATATTATAATATATATTCATAAATCATATTATAATTTTTAGGTATTTGTAAATAATCAGACAATATTTTTATAGATATATTAAGTTATATTTTATTATATATAGTTATATTAATTTTTTTAATAGTCAATATAAAAAAAATCAATTTATATAATATAAAATAATATATATTTTAATTTATATTATAATATATTTATATTCGTAAATCATATTATAATTTTCAGGTATATTTAAATAATCAGACAATATTTTTATAAATACATTAAGTTATATTTTAATATTTATAGTTATATTAATTTTTTATCAATAAATAGCTTATATTTTATGAATTTTAAATGTATAATATTAATATATATTTTAAATTTATATTATATATACTCAATTATAATTAAGATTATATGATAATTTATACTATATATACTCAATTCTTTTATTATTAAAGAGGGTAATTTTGGTATATTGGGGAAGTATTTCTGTCTTAATGGTAAGGACACCCCAAAAGTTGCTTAATGAAAAAGGCATTATTAAGATCATTAAGTAGAAAGTAAACAACAAAATATAGCTGATCGATTAAGCTGATTAAGCATTAAGCTGATTAAGTAAAAAGTAAATAGGCCCTAAGTATGTTTCTGCTATTTATGGCTTAATCAAGCCATAAAGAAACCACTTCAATCATTAAAGAAAATGCTAAATCTACTATAGTGAAAGAACCAATCCCTATTGGTGAAAAAGGATCGACTAGTATTACGAATTTGTGTCTGGAGAATGTTGCAGGTCCATCAGAAATGCAACAAGTATGGCAGGTGAGCAAGTCGAAAAATGCCTTTAAGGCTCTCCCGAACCCGAAGGAGTCGGACACCAGGGGAACACTTCTTACTAATAACGCTACCCTCCCCAAAAAAGTTGTTACTCCTTGGGCAGGTGATGTTGAAGGTCTTTTAGAGGCGGATGAAACGGAGGATATTGAACCTATGACCGATCAGGGGATCATAGTAGTGGACAAGGGCAAGAGGCCGCAAATTGAGACTACTAATATGTTCGACCTGTTACAAATTGAGGAAGAAATGGTAGAAAAAAAAAAGTGTATTGTTGATAATCAGAACATCTCTGTTCATGTTCTCCCCCCTCCCCCAAAAAATCAAGATTGTATTAAACCCACCCCGCCTATAGATGGAGTTGATTTCTTGGTTGATCCCCTCCCCTCCAAAATGACTGGTGATTGTTCTGTTAATCCCACCCCAACTTTACCTCCAGTCATTTTGGATATTTGTCGTTCGACCTCGTGTAATTCTTCAAATGGGCTCGCGGACGCCGAACTAATCGGGCCATCTTTGGCTCCTGATAAGCTGGATCTTTCTACTGGGGAAGGTATGTCGTCTGACTCCCTTTTTCCCACAATGGGTCCTGTTGGTTCAGCTGTTATTGATTGTGCGTTGATTGTTGATTGTGTATCAGGGGAAAGTTCTGGGAACTCCCAAAGTCCCCCCTTGCTCCCAAAAAATTTTAAACTATCATATTCGGATGATGATTCGGATCAAGGGAACATTAAGGGAGACTTTGAGGATTGCAGATCTGAACCCTCCCTTGATTCATCTAAAAATGCTGCGGATGGTTATTTATCTGGTTGGGAAAATACTCACAAAATAGGGGCTCCTAAAACCCGTGCTAAAGCGACGGTGGTTGCTCTTCCAGTCCCTCTTCCAGTCCCATCGGAAGATACTGTTAAAAAGAATCATTCGAAAACTCGGGTCAAAAATGATATAAATACTGATAAAAAGAAGGCTCATACAAAAGCGGTCACTACACGAAAACAGAATAAATGATTAATACGCTTATCTGGAACGTTAGAGGTATTGGCAATGATTCTGCCCAAAAAATTGTTAAACTACTAAAAAAAGAGCATAATCTTAATATCTTGGCTCTCATTGAACCTAAGGTAGTCTTGAATGCTAATTACTACTGTAGGTTATTTGGCTTTGATAAGGTGGTTGCAAATTATAATAACCATATTTGGATATTCTCGGATATCAACACTAAAATTTCGGTCTTGAATAGCACGGATCAATTGCTGCACACGTCCGTTTTATCTGCTCCCCTTGCTAAACCTTTCTTGTTAACGGTTGTGTATTGGAAGAATACCAAAATTGAGCGTAGAGGCTTGTGGGAAGACCTCACTAGTGTGTGTCAATCCCAAATCCCTTGGATGGTAGGCGGTGATTTTAATATCGTTCTTCATCCTTGCGAGAAAAAAGGAGATAATCCTCCTATCCCATCGGAAATGGAAGAATTTAGGGATGCTATCCTTGAATGTAACCTTACCGATGGGGGTTTTGAAGGTTCTCCCTATACTTGGTATAGCAATTTCATTTGGCAACGGTTGGATCGGATTTTATTCTCGTCGGAATGGTTTAATTCTTTTCCTTCTTCTTCGGTCAAACACATTCCGAGGCACACTTCGGACCACCACTCTCTTCTTTGCAAATTTAGTACATTGAAGAATATTCCCGCCTCCTCGTTTCGGTTCCAAAATATGTGGACTAAACACCATAATTTTTTGAGCACCGTTAAGGAATCGTGGGATATTCCTCTTCCTTTTGCTGGTCTTAAGAAACTTTCTTTTAAACTTACCCGGCTTAAGCTTACTCTGAAGGAGTGGAACCATATTCATTTTGGTAATGTTTTCGATAAAGTTGCTAAAGCCCAGGAATGTGTGAAACATGCTGAGGAGAATTTTGACTCCAATCCAACCATTGCCAATATGGACAATCTTAAGTCGGCTAATATGGCCCTCAACCTTGCTTTGGCCATTGAAGAGACTTTTTGGAAACAAAAAGTCCGTATGAAATGGACTATGGAAGGGGAAAGAAATACTAAATTCTTTCATGACCTTGTCAATAAGAATAGGAGTAAGAATTTTATTCATAATATTCATGACGACGGTAACATCCTGGATAATCCCAATGATATTAATGACTCTGCCGTGAGATTTTTTAACAACGGTTTTCAAAATACTGACACGGATCTCTCTCAAGTTAAAGATAACCTCATCCCTTCTCTTATTACTGAGATTGATAATGATGAACTTTGCATAAATCCCTCTCTCGAAGAGGTGCGTGAGGTTGTCTTTGATATGGAGGGTGATAGTGTTGCGGGGCCTGATGGATTTAATGCTAAATTTTTTCAAGAGTGTTGGGATATTATTGCTTCTGATGTTCTTGAAGCGGCGTGCGATTTCTTTGGAGGAACGGCGCTGTCTCAAGCTTATTCCTCCACCACCTTGTCTTTGATTCCTAAAATCTCGGCGCCTAACTCTTGGAAAGATTTCAGACCTATTAGCCTTTGCAATACGTCTTACAAAATTATTTCTAAAATCCTTAGTAAGAGGCTGAGTCGTATTCTTCCTCGCATTATTGTACCTTCTCAGTCGGGTTTCATCAAGGATCGGCTCATCACGGATAACATCCTCACAGCTTTGGATGTTGTCCATGATATTTCTAGATCTAAGATGAACACCATTATTAAGCTTGACATGGAGAAAGCTTATGATAGAGTCAATTGGGATTTTCTGTTCAAAATTTTAGCTCAATTTGGTTTTTCTGATCGTTTGATCAAATTGATTAAACAATGTGTGAGTTCGCCTTGGTTCTCCATTTTAATTAATGGTTGCTCGGTCGGCTATTTTAAATCTGGGAGAGGGCTGCGTCAAGGGGACCCGATTTCTCCATTATTGTTTGTCATTGCATCTGATTACTTCTCTCGATGTATTGATGACATGTTTGCTCGTAATCCTCAAATGGAGTATATCATTCGCAAAAATGTTAAGATTTCCCACTTAGCTTACGCTGATGATACTCTTCTTTTCCTCAAGGCGTCGGAGAGTAATTTACATATTCTTAATAATCTTCTTAACCACTATGAGAGTGTTTCGGGGCAGAAAATTAATAATGCTAAAAGCCTTTATATTATGCAGTGCCCTCCCTCTAATTTGGCTAATCTTGTGCACACCATTACGGGGTTCCAAATGTCTAGCTTACCGATCACCTACTTGGGAGTTCCTCTATGGAAGGGGAATCCCACCTTTGCTATGTTCAATGAGATTGTCCGTAAAATTCAACTTAAGATTTGCTCGTGGAACCACCATCTTCTCTCTTTAGGTGGTCGGATCGAGCTTATTAAATCGGTACTCAACTCTATTGCATTTTATTGTCTTCAAGTGGTGAAACTAACTCTTATGCAGAGCTCTTTGCGATTTGGCGCGGAATTGAACTTTGTGCGGAGAGAGGGTTCCACAATATCTGGGTTGAAGCCGATTCGACCACTGCCATTAATTTGGTTTCTACTGAGTCTGCTTGTCAATGGCATCTGCAGGGATTAATCTCTAAAATTAAAAAAATTGCTAGAGATTTGAATATTCGTTACTCACACATTTATAGGGAAGGAAATGCGGTTGCCGATCACCTTGCGAATCAAGGCTGCCTTCATAGAAATTACTCCTACTCTGATGGTCAAGATCTCATAGGGAAGATTCGTGGACTGATTCGTCTCGACAAAATGGGATTCCCTTATATTAGGAGTAGGAAATACTTTGATCCCTAACATGTCTTCTTTTTAGCTTTTATGATGGGTTTCCAATCATTTGGCTTGGTGAGGATCTAGCCACCCTCGGTGTTTGGGCGTGTAGAGGGGCTCGTCCTCCCTCAATCTCTCTGGGCGTGTAGTGGGCCTCGTCCACCCACATTTCTGATCTGATTTATAAATTTCGTTTAAAAAAAAAAAAAAGTATGAACTAATTCAGCTTCGGGTGTATTTTTGGAAAGGGGCCGAGAATTTGGCGGCTTCCCTAGGTATTAATCCGAATATCATTTTTACTCGCAAAGTGGTTAGTGTTCGTTGGATTAAACCATCTCCCGGGTGGGTTAAGCTCAACACGGACGGGGCGGCCAAAGGGAACCCGGGTCCCGCGGCCGCCGGTGGGGTTATTAGGGATCATTTTGGGTCGCCTCTTTTATATTTTTGGGAATTTGTTGGGTCTCAAACTAACACATTCGCGGAGTTACATGCCGTTTGGAGGGGGCTAAACCTTTGTGTGGAGAAAGGTTTCTCTAATGTGTGGGTTGAAGTTGATTCTACCATATCTCTCAAATTAATCCAGGAGAACTCTTCATCTCCTTGGAATGTTCAAAGCTTGATTAGCAAAATTCAAAAACTTCTTTCGTGCATGAATGTTCGCCTTTCTCACATCTATAGGGAAGGGAACTCAGTTGCCGACTTTTTTGCCAACCAAGGATGCCACCATCGAGATTATTTTTGTTCGGATGGACATGATCTCAAGGGGAGGATCCTTGGTCTTATTCGTTTAGATCAAATGTGTTATCCGTATTTAAGATGCAAAAAAATTGTTTCTTAGTTTGGCTTTTTTGTGGCTCTCGTTGATATAATTTTGGGCGTGTAGAGGGGTTCGTCCTCCCTCAATATTTTGGGCGTGTAGTGGGATTCGTCCCCCCACACTCGTTTTGGTCCGTCTAATATATGTGGTGGTTGTTTTTAAAAAAAAAAAAGTATGAACTAATTCAACATGCATTCACACTTTTTCGCTGAGCAAAAAAAAAAAAAAAAGTATGAACTAATTCAAAAAAAAAAACTATGGTTCTCTCTCTAACGATAAACGCTCCTCCTTCTCTCCAAAGATTTCGGCCGATAATCAGCCTCTGGCAGTGAGATTTTTCACTTCAATCATCTGCGTCCCTCTAATCACTGCCGTCCGCCGCCTAGGGCGGCGGATTCCGTCCGTTTTCCTCCACATCTTGCGCTCGCTGATGTGATTTGGGCCTGAGGAAGGTGGTTCGTATCCATATCGCGTTGCTCGCGATTTTCTGCCATGGTTTTGTCTGGCGATTCCATTCAGGTCCCGATTCGTCAACCTCCCGGTGGTAAGAATCCCGGCCCTCAATCTCCTGCTGCTATTTCAGTTCCCTTGTCCTCTACGGGTGCCCCAGGTAATTTTGATATTCCCATTATTTCTACTGCTTACAATCGGGAATCAGATGTCGGCTCAGGTGAACTTCCGATTAGGGCTGTGGGTGGGCCCTCCATTTGCAGGGATGGTGACCCCTTCCCTCCGTTGGTTTCTGGTGATGTATGTATTCCGAAGGTGGCCATTTTTAATACTCCAGGTTCGGCCGCCCGCAAAGTGTTTGAGAAATGTCCTGTTAGAACTTCATCTTCTCCTACAGCCCAGGTTTCTTCTTCGGTTCAGCTTCAAAGCCACCGGGAAGTGTCTGGATCAGTTCCCTATCATTCACAGCAGCACACAACTAATCCAGCACCTAGTTTTGCTGTTGTTCTTCAAAATGCTAAGGGACCAGCAATGAGTTTTAATTCACATAGGGCAGGGACAGTCCCGAACAGGAGCTTCCATGCTGAGGGAGGAACTATTAGCTTCGGTCAAATTATTGAATTTGAGGGTCGTAAAGTTGTGTCATTTTCGGATAACGAAATCGAAGAGCTTGCTGCACCCTTTCAGTTTGCTTTGGTAGGAAAATTTTCACATGGTTTCCCGACGATGAAAACGTTAAAATCAGTTATG
>CM065812.1:61696857-61729357 GCA_033398695.1 Orobanche coerulescens | reverse complement strand
ATATTCAAATGAGAACTTTGAAGGCCGAAGAGGGGAAAGGTTCAATGTGAGCGGCACTTGCACATGGGTTAGTCGATCCTAAGGGTCGGGGAAGCCCGACAGATAGTGCGTTCGGCGCGTGCTCGAAAGGAATCGGGTTAAAATTCCCGAAACCGGGCCTTGGTGGCGGCAACATTAGGAGTCGGAGGCGTCGGCGGGGGCCTCGGGAAGAGTTATCTTTTACATTTAACGACTGCCCACCACGGAATCGGCTCGGCGGAGATAGGGTCGGTAGTGGAAGAGCACCGCACGTCGTGTTGTGTCGGTGCGCCCCGTGACCCTTGAAAATCCAGAGGACCGTGTGCCGTCCGTGCTCGGTCGTACTCATAACCGTATCGGTCTCCAAGGTGAACGACCTCGGTCGATGGAACAATGTAGGCAAGGGAAGTCGGCAAAATGGATCCGTAACCCGGGAAAAGGATTGGCTCCGAGGGTGGGCACGAGGTCCCAGTCTGAACCCGTCAGTGTTGGCGAACTACTCGAGCTGCTCTGCGGCGAGAGCGGATCGTCACCGTAACACCCCAGGCGGCTATTACGGTGCCGTGAATCCCTGCAGGACCCACTGGGCAATATCAAGCAGTTAAATAAATATTATTTGTGATACCGAATCACAATGAATAGTCATTACTCCGATTAGGAGTTTATTAAAATATGGCCAACGGCCTTACAACACACAGGATCCAAAAACAAGTATAGACCATATGGGGATGGAAAATACTTCAAATGTCAAATACAACCAAATAACAATTTAAATGAAGCAGGAAATAACACAACACGGTTTAACATAACCGGAAAACAAAGACGAGGGGGCCCCGAACTAGTATCCTTCGAACCCTTCGCCGTCGACATGCTCTTCCCGTGACTTGCCTTTGCCTCGACCTGAAATACAATACAAGTATTTCGCCCAACACAGGGTCAGATATACATGATAACCAATTCTTCCGACATTATACAATTCACATATATAGATCTCAAGAAAATCATTCCGACTATTAATCATACCCCTCGGGCGTATGAAACAATCAGTCACAAAATATCGAACACATCCAATCATACATGGACTATGAACGATTAACAATATAGCTCAAGATGGACATCACGGATGCGCCGATCCGGAAATGTGTCCGTGTACATGTCCACCCCGTATACGGAATCCAAAATATACGTGTGACAATGTACCTAATTAGCCTCACGAACTACGTCTCGTGTGCACAGTCCAATACGGAAACATCCACGTATGACTATACAAGTGCCCGACTAAAAATCCTACACAATATCCAATCGGCACGCAGATATGATTCCGGAAATGTCACGACACAACATGACAACGAAGTTCAATGAAATACACATCCAATTAAGGATCAAGAAAAACTCACCAAAGTGAAAATAAGGACCAACGAGATCAACGATTCAAAACGGCGTACTTGGGAATGCAATCCCATGACGTCAAGGACAATGTCAAATCACAACAAATGTTACATGAACAATTCATACACATGAAATATATAATCATCACAAGAATCTAATCATCATTATAACCAAGCAAGATAACTTGCCTTAATACGGAGACGAGAATAGTCCTCTTCTTGTCGGAGCAGGCGAAACGGTCCTCGACTAATATTGTTTACTCGAACAATCAACCTTAAACGAAATACATTTTACTCAAAAACATATTCGTATAATTATCAATATAGGATTAGTAAGACGTCAACCTACAATCCTTTAGAATAGTTTGTTACTACCAATTATTGAAGCCTTATGTCAGGAGTCCTTCTAACATCATTACAACCATAAGAATCGGTTTACAATATTTACCGAATGTTCGCATGGTTCATCATAAACAAGAGTTCTATCAAGGGTATGTTGAATAACCAATTAAGATGTTAAGATCATCTTATGATGATTAAACTTTCCAAAACATTAAAACGTTGAAAGGTAAAATCTGCACATTATGATTATTCTCCTCTCATCTAAATTGACTTTTAAGCTAACAACAAGTTCATAAGTTCTGAGATTACACCATACCCATGAGGGTTATCAAAGTCTTTGTTTACAAGGCTGGAGGATTCATTAACATGATGGTGAATTCACCATCTATCTAGTATGATGATCAAAACATTCTAAGTTCTCAACACATTAGATTAATGAAAAGTTATTGTTGTAATTATCAAGATCATTATCAATCTTCAAAGACTTGTGAAGCTGAACCATAATGATTTAAAGTTTCTAAGATTTCTGAACTAGATCATCTAATCTTATCTTTAACATTATCAAGTTCTTCTCAAGGTAAATAGATACCTAAAATGGTGTTTAAACACTTTATGATATCAAGTTCTTGACTAAATCCAGTTATGATGAAGCTAATGGATCCAACAATGTCCTACTGAGCTAAATTCGTCCAGAAGATGAGTAATGACAACTACAAACATGGTTACCATTACTACAATATCAAGAACTCCTCTAATCTAAACCCTCATTTATCATATTCATCAAGAAGTGTTTAAAGAGTTTAATTATAACCATGTTTTACTTGCTTAATTTAACTCTAGGTGAAGTATAATTCGTCATTAATCATCAACATAAGAAAATAATGCAGAGAAGAAAGCATACCTACCTCCAGAAATGAAGAACAACTTCAATGCTATGAGAGAATATATTCCAAGCTCAAAAACAACTCCAAATCTCCAAGGAAATGATCTCCACTCCAAGATTTAAGGCTTAGAAACAAGTTGGTGAAGGTTGATATCGTTTTGGTAGTGCAGAGGTATGATATGTGAAGAGAGAAATTCGGTTTGGGGTTGTGAAGAAATGAAAAACAGGCTGGTCCTATAAATAGACTGTGCAGACTTAGCGCACGCTATCGGGACAGTTTAGCGTACGCTAATGCACTTACGTACGCTATCCGGTCGATATTACGTACGTAAGCGGCTTACAGTGGCTACTGTCTTGAATTATCACAGGCCGTTAGCGCACGCTAACGAGAAATGGTTTACGCACGCTAATAAAAGTAGATTCTCACCGACACGACAGCTCAGACTTAGATCACATGCATGCTAACGGCTAAGGAGTTCACGTGCTGAACTCAACTGCTGCCAGATTCCCTCTTAGCGTACGCAACTGAGGAAAACTTACGCACGCTAATGCACAGGTTTAGCGTACGTTAATCTTACTGTGTAGCGTACGCTACATCAACAGAAAAATTCGAAAATGCAACTCTCTAATTAACATCGAATCATCACATTTGAAATGAACTAACAACGATATGATATTCAAATCTATAATATCTCAACATAATACTAAATGAAACGATTTATGATAATCAGATTATCCGAATAATACAACGACAGGTAAAAATGAATAGTTACAGTCGGATATTACATACTCCCCCCCTAAAAAGAGTTTCGTCCTCGAAACTAAGGGGTAAATAACTCGGGGTATCTCGCTCGCATACTATCCTCGGTCTCCCACGTAGCCTCCTCGACTCCGTGTCGTGACCACTGAACTTTCAGTAGGGGAATCGTCTTGTTCCGCAACTGCTTGATCCTCCTCTCGAGTATCCGTACAGGGCGCTCCTCGTACGAATGATCCTCTGATAATTCAATATCTTCGAATTGAAGTACATGGCTCGGATCAGCAACATATTTCCTCAACTGGGAGACATGAAACACGTTGTGAATCTTACTCAAAGTCGGTGGCAAAGCTAGTCGATAGGCCAGATCGCCTACACGCTCCAAAACCTCAAACGGCCCAATGTACCTCGGGCTCAGCTTGCCCCTCTTCCCGAAATGAAAAACACCTCGGGTAGGAGACACCTTCATTAACACATGGTCACCAACCTCGAACTCCAGCGGTCGTCGACGGTGGTCAGCATAAGACTTCTATCGACTTTGAGCCGTTAACAACCGACTCCTAATCAAAGTGATCTTCTCCCGAGCTACTAATAGCATGTCGGGTTCCGTACCCAGAGATTCTGACAGTTCGTCCCAACACAAAGGGGACCTACAGCGACGGCCATATAATGCCTCATACGGTGCCATCTGAATCGAAGCGTGCCAACTATTATTATAAGTGAATTCCACCAAAGGCAGCTGGGCTTCCCAATCGTTCTTCCAATCAAGAGCACATGCTCTCAACATATCCTCTAGCGTCTGGATGGTTCTCTCCGACTGACCATCGGTCTGTGGATGAAAAGCCGTCTTTGAAATTCAGCTGCGTGCCCATCGCACGATGAGCGCCTTCGAAGTGTGACACAAATCGCCCGTCGATGCGATACAATGCTCTTGGGGGTACCATGTAGTCTCACAATTTCCTTAATAAGCAGTGGGCAATCTCTCGGGGCCCCATGTGTCCTTAATTTCCAAGAAGTGGGCTGATTTGGTCAGACGGTCCACAATCACCCAAATCGTATTCATTCCTCGACGACTCGTCGGCAAGCTAGTGATAAAATCCATAGATATGTCCTCCCATTTCCACTCAGGAATCGGGAGCGGTTTCAGCATTCCTGCGGGTCGCTGGTGCTCAATCTTAACCTATTGACAGGTCAAACACCTCGAAACGAATTCGGCAACCTCACGCTTCATATTCCCCCACCAATAATTCTGTTTCAAATCCTTATACATCTTGCTAGAGCCCGGGTGAATAGAGTACGGGGTAGCATGGGCTTCTCTCATGATAGAGTTTCTCAAATCTTCGTCAGCGGGTACACAAACTCGATTTCTAAAACGTATCAATCCATCCTCGTGGATCACGAATCCAGGGGCTTTCCCCTGGGTTACTTCATCCCGAACTCGAGATAAGAATGGGTCCGTGATTTGCTTCGTTTGATCATATCATCAAGAGACGAAGAAATCTCAAGGGTGCAAAGTTGTCCCTGAACACGCTATAACCAAACTTCAATTTCTGACCTCATAAGGTCCAACTGCAACTCTCTCCGTGCTGTCAAACGGCTCAGCATCTGCTCCTGCACGGTTTTACGGCTTAATGCGTCGGCAACCACATTAGCTTTACCCGGATGATAAAGGATCTCGATATCATAGTCCTTGATTAATTCTAGCCACCGTCTCTGCCTCATGTTCAACTCCTTCTGAGTAAAAATGTACTTTAGGCTCTTGTGGTTTGTAAAGATCTGGCAGGAAATTCCATAAAGATAGTGACGCCAGATTTTCAAAGCAAACACCACGGTTGCTAACTCCAAGTCGTGGGTCGGATAGTTAACTTCATAGGGTCGCAATTGTCTCGATGCATAGGTGATTATTTTCCCTTCCTGCATTAGTACACATCCCAGACCCTGTCTCGACGCGTCACTATGCACCACAAATCCTTCCGTTCCTTTTGGTAAGACCAAAATAGGGGCCGAAATCAATCGACTCTTGAGCTCATCAAAACTCTTCTGACATGTTTCTGACCATAAATACTTCTTGTCCTTCCGCAGTAAGTTAGTCATTGGTTGCGCAATTTTAGAGAATCCTTCTACGAATCGTCGGTAGTAACCTGCTAGGCCGAGGAAACTACGAACTTCCTTCACGTTCTTCGGTGGTAGCCAATCTCGAATGGCTTCCGTCTTTTGTGGGTCCACTCTCACCCCTTCGGCTGATATCACATGCCCGAGAAAGACAACCTCAGGCATCCAGAATTCACACTTAGAAAATTTCCCATAAAGTTGTTCCCGCCTCAATGTATCGAGAACTTGGTGGAGGTGACTCTCGTGCTCCTCGTGGTCGCGAGAGTAAATCAGGATGTCGTCAATGAAAACGACTACAAAGCGATCCAGATAGTTAATAAAAACTCGATTCATCAACTCCATGAACACTGCCGGTGCATTAGTCAGTCCAAATGGCATCACCACGAACTCATAATGCCCATAGCGATGATACGAATCTTTGTCTTGAAATGTCAGACTCTCGAATCCTCAACTGATGATAACCAGATCTCAAGTCGATCTTAGAAAACACGGCAGCTCCCTGAAGTTGGTCCAATAAATCATCAATACGAGGCAAGGGATACTTGTTCTTGATGGTTACCCTGTTCAGCTCACGGTAATCAATACATAAGCGTAGAGATCCATATTTCTTCCGCACAAATAACACTGGTGCTCCCCAAGGGGACGCACTAGGTCGAATATAGCCTTTGTCAGCCAACTCCTCAAGCTGGTTCTTCAATTCTTGCATCTCAGTCGGAGCCATATGGTACGGTGCTTTTGAGAGCGGGGACGTACCTAGTTCTAACTCAATAATAAACTCCACGTCACGATGAGGAGGTAAGCCTGGTAACTCGTCTGGAAATACATCGGGGTATTCTCGGACTACCGGAATGTCGGCCAATTCAACTGGTCGATCATCTGTTTTGGTCATGTAGCACCAATAACCAATACACCCTTGATTAAGCAGTTTCACTGTTTTCATAGCGCTGATGACTCTCCCAGAACGACTGGGATTATCACCTCGAAAAATACACTCGAATCCATCATCAGAAGTGACGGTAACCATCCACTTGCGGACACTGAGTATTGCATCGTGACGATCCATCCAATCGATACCCAAGATTATATCATCCTTAGGTAGATCGACTACAATCGGATTTGACAACCACTCGCGGTCGTTCAAACGAATCGGACAGTCCTGGACTTCACGACTCCCAATAATTCTTCTACCATCAGGTAGACCAATCACGTAGGGCTCACAATTGATAACATGGTCTAGAGGCAAATGACTTAAAAAAGAAGAAAATATAAAGGAGTGTGAAGCACCGGTATCAAAAAGAACACATACAGGCTGGGAGTGGATCTCGAGTATACCTGAAATCATGCTGGCCTCGGGATCGTCAGCTTTCTTCATCTCGTAAATCCTGGGTTTCGCAGCACGGCACAGTGTACCACTTTGATTCCCACGGCCCATTCCCCTATTCGCCCCGGTGGTCTGATAGGAAGCGGACGGAGGCGTCCGGTTCTGAACAAAAGATTGAACTGGAGCATGAGACGCCACTGGATCATGTCCGGGCTCACTCCTGCAAAAACGAGCACGGTGACCATTATTCCCACAAGTATGGCATGTGACGACAGGCTTCGGGCATTTGGAGCTGATATGCCCCTGGTCTCCGCAGTTATAGCACACAACAGAGGAGGGGACCGCTCGAGAGTGCGATCCAGCTGGCTTCGACGCCATGGGTGGTCGATCAGAAGGGTTTGACAATGGTAGGGCTTCTGAATGTCCCGGTTACTCTCGATGCAGTTACGGTTCTGGACCTTTTGTTGTTGGACTGTGGTTGTTTCTTGGAAATCTCCTTCACGGTGAGTTCGTACTCCAGAGCCTTCTCGATGAACTCTGGTAAGGTAGTACAGTGGTGATTCAACAGCTGCATTCTCATTCGGGGTTTAAGTCTCTTGAGAAAGTATTTGATCTTATCGGCCTCTGTTCGGATAATTGTTGTGGCAAATGGAAGGAGTGCCTGGAATTTCTCAGCAACAGATAATACATCATCGTCTTCAGACGGGTCGGGGTTCAAAAGTTCCGACAGTTTGGCCTCACGGAGTGGCCCTGGATAGTAACGGTCTAGCATGAGGTTTTTAAATTCCTCCCAAGTGTAAACACCATCAGCTGGCCTTATTGAAAGCCACCAGGTATGAGCGCCTTTGCTAAGATAATACGCGGCTACCGAGATGCGATTCTCTTCTGGGCAGTCCAATGCACAATGTCAGCAGGCTCAGAGGAGCCTTCAAAAGTCGGTGGTCGCTGGCGAGAGATGTCGCTGATAATCCGACTCACGGGTCCGCCAATCACAGGAGGAGGATGAGCCCCCTGCCGCCGGCGATGGCGGCCCTCTGCATAGCTTCCATTAGTTGACCCATCTGGGTCATACGTGTCATCATGCCCCGCATTACGACGTAAGGATCGACACGCGCATCCCCGCGCCACCGTGGTGCGATTGTTCCTAGAAGGTGAACCCTTTGTCTGCGGAACTCCGATCCGCATTCGCGCGTCTGTTGGCTCGAGGTATTGGGATTCGGCCCCTTCCGCGGCCTCGTCCCCCTGCCACGACCTCTCAGGTTTCTTTCCATACTGAAAGAATCAATCATAATGATAACCATAAGTACAGTTCAAGATACTAAAATTCATGCTAAGTTAATAGCAACAAGGAATCACTTATTAAAGGAAAACGGTTATTGATACCACAAATGTCGCACCGAATATCATATCGGTGTCAAGTCGAACAATTTCAATTGTATAATCAATTCAGCATTTACCTCGGATTATCAATCAGATAAATCCTGTCACAATTCCTCGAAATAACATGATCAACAAGGAGACCCATACTGATATCAATATCATGCCAGTAATTAAATCATGGCTCATAAAGTACATACCGTATTTGGCTCGTAGGGTCAGGCACTTGCACGGGTCACACGTGACACGAAGGTCTCTTGATACTAGTTCATTTCTCAATGACTCATAAAAGAAAAGAAACAACTCTCTGATACCATCTTCTGTAACACCCCAAAAGGCGGCTATTACAGTGCCGTGAATCCCACACTGGGACCCACCAGGCGATATCCAAAACAGGTTAAATAAATATTATTTGTGATACCGAATCACAATGAATAGTCATTACTCCGATTAGGAGTTTATTAAAATATGGCCAACGGCCTTACAACACACAGGATCCAAAAACAAGTATAGACCATATGGGGATGGAAAATACTTCAAATGTCAAATACAACCAAATAACAATTTAAATGAAGCAGGAAATAACACAACACGGTTTAACATAACCGGAAAACAAAGACGAGGGCCCCCCGAACTAGTATCCTTCGAACCCTTCGCCATCGACATGCTCTTCCCGTGCCTTGCCTTTGCCTCGACCTGAAATACAATACAAGTATTTCGCCCAACACAGGATCAGATATACATGATAACCAATTCTTCCGACATTATACAATTCACATATATAGATCTCAAGAAAATCATTCCGACTATTAATCATACCCCTCGGGCGTATGAAACAATAAGTCACAAAATATCGAACACATCCAATCATACATGGACTATGAACGATTAACAATATAGCTCAAGATGGACATCACAGTACGCCCGATATGGAAATGTGTCCGTGTACATGTCCACCCCGTATACGTAATCCAGAATATATGTGTGACAATGTACCTAATTAGCCTCACGAACTACGTCTCGTGTGCACAGTCCAATACGGAAACATCCACGTATGACTATACAAGTGCCCGGCTAAAAATCCTACACAATATCCAATCGGCACGCAGATATGATTCCGGAAATGTCACGACACAACATGACAACGAAGTTCAATGAAATACACATCCAATTAAGGATCAAGAAAAACTCACCAAAGTGAAAATAAGGACCAACGAGATCAACGATTCAAAACGGCGTACTTGGGAATGCAATCCCATAACGTCAAGGACAATGTCAAATCACGACAAATGTTACATGAACAATTCATACACATGAAATATATAATCATCACAAGAATCTAATCATCATTATAACCAAGCAAGATAACTTGCCTTAATACGGAGACGAGAATAGTCCTCTTCTTGTCGGAGCAGACGAAACGGTCCTCGACTAATATTGTTTACTCGAACAATCAACCTTAAACGAAATACATTTTACTCAAAAACATATTCGTATAACTATCAATATAGGATTAGTAAGACGTCAACCTACAATCCTTTAGAATAGTTTGTTACTACCAATTATTGAAGCCTTATGTCAGGAGTCCTTCTAACATCATTACAACCATAAGAATCGGTTTACAATATTTACCGAATGTTCGCATGGTTCATCATAAACAAGAGTTCTATCAAGGGTATGTTGAATAACCAATTAAGATGTTAAGATCATCTTATGATGATTAAACTTTCCAAAACATTAAAACGTTGAAAGGTAAAATCTGCACATTATGATTATTCTGCTCTGATCTAAATTGACTTTTAATCTAAGAACAAGTTCATAAGTTCTGAGATTACACCATACCCATGAGGGTTATCAAAGTCTTTGTTTACAAGGCTGGAGGATTCATTAACATGATGGTGAATTCACCATCTATCTAGTATGATGATCAAAACATTCTAAGTTCTCAACACATTAGATTAATGAAAAGTTATTGTTGTAATTATCAAGATCATTATCAATCTTCAAAGACTTGTGAAGCTGAACCATAATGATTTAAAGTTTCTAAGATTTCTGAACTAGATCATCTAATCTTATCTTTAACATTATCAAGTTCTTCTCAAGGTAAATAGATACCTAAAATGGTGTTTAAACACTTTATGATATCAAGTTCTTGACTAAATCCAGTTATGATGAAGCTAATCGATCCAACAATGTCCTACTGAGCTAAATTCGTCCAGAAGATGAGTAATGACAACTACAAACATGGTTACCATTACTACAATATCAAGAACTCCTCTAATCTAAACCCTCATTTATCATATTCATCAAGAAGTGTTTAAAGAGTTTAATTATAACCATGTTTTACTTGCTTAATTTAACTCTAGGTGAAGTATAATTCGTCATTAATCATCAACATAAGAAAATAATGCAGAGAAGAAAGCACACCTACCTCCAGAAATGAAGAACAACTTCAATGCTATGAGAGAATATATTCCAAGCTCAAAAACAACTCCAAATCTCCAAGGAAATGATCTCCACTCCAAGATTTAAGGCTTAGAAACAAGTTGGTGAAGGTTGATATCGTTTTGGTAGTGCAGAGGTATGATATGTGAAGAGAGAAATTCGGTTTGGGGTTGTGAAGAAATGAAAAACAGGCTGGTCCTATAAATAGACTGTGCAGACTTAGCGCACGCTATCAGGACAGTTTAGCGTACGCTAATGCACTTACGTACGCTATCCGGTCGATATTACGTACGTAAGCGGCTTACAGTGGCTACTGTCTTGAATTATCGCAGGCCGTTAGTGCACGCTAACGAGAAATGGTTTACGCACGCTAATAAAAGTAGATTCTCACCGACACGACAGCTCAGACTTAGATCACATGCATGCTAACGGCTAAGGAGTTCACGTGCTGAAGTCAACTGCTGCCAGATTCCCTCTTAGCGTACGCAACCGAGGAAAACTTACGCACGCTAATGCACAGGTTTAGCGTACGTTAATCTTACTGTGTAGCGTACGCTACATCAACAGAAAAATTCGAAAATGCAACTCTCTAATTAACATCGAATCATCACATTTGAAATGAACTAACAAGGATATAATATTCAAATCTATAATATCTCAACATAATACTAAATGCAACGATTTATGATAATCAGATTATCCGAATAATACAACGACAAGTAAAAATGAATAGTTACAGTCGGATATTACAGTCACGTGTTGGCTGGGGGAGGGGCTGGGAACGGCTCCTTCGGGGGCCTTCCCCGGGCGTCGAACAGTCGACTCAGAACTGGTACGGACAAGGGGAATCCGACTGTTTAATTAAAACAAAGCATTGCGATGGTCCCTGCGGATGCTAACACAATGTGATTTCGCGGTGCTCTGAATGTCAAAGTGAAGTAATTCAATCAAGCGAGGGTAAACGGCGGGAGTAACTATGACTCTCTTAAGGTAGCCAAATGCCTCGTCATCTAATTAGTGACGCACATGAATGGATTAACGAGATTCCCACTGTCCCTGTCTACTATCCAGCGAAACCACAGTCAAGGGAACGGGCTTGGCAGAATCAGCGGGGAAAGAATACCCTGTTGAGCTTGACACTAGTCCGACTATGTTAAAAGACTTTAGAGGTGAATGATAATTGGGATCCGAAAGGAGAAAGTGAAATACCACTACTTTTAACGTTATTTTACTTATTCCGTGAATCGGAGGCGGGCACTGACCCCTTCTTTTGGACCCAAGGCTCGCTCCGTGGGCCAATCCAGCGGAAGACATTGTCGGTGGGGAGTTTGGTGGGCGGCACATCCGTTAAAAGATAACGCAGTGTCCTAAGATGAGCTCAACGAACAGAATCTCGTGTGGAGCAGAAGGGTAAAAGCTCGTTTGATTTTGATTTCCGGTCTGAATACGAACCGTGAAAGCGTGGCCTAACGATCATTTAGACCTTCGAATTTGAATCTAGAGGTGTCGGAAAAGTTACCACGGGGATAAGCGGCTTGTGATAGCGCTCATAGCGGCGTTGCTTTTGATCCTTCGATGTCGGCTCTTCCTATCATTGTGACGAGAATTCACCAAGTGTTGGATTGTTCACCCACCAATAGGGAACGTGGTCGGTTTAGACCGTCGTGAGACAGGTTAGTTTTACCCTACCGATGATCGTGTCGCAATAGTAATTCAACCTAGTACGAGAGGAACCGTTGATTCGCACAATTGGTCATCGCGCTTGGTTGAAAAGCCGATGTGCGCGAAGCTACCATGCGTTGGATTATGACCAACGCCTCTAAGTCGAATCCGAGCTAGAAGCGATGCATATGCTCGCGTCCGCTTGCCGACGCCAGCAGGGGCCTTCGGCTCCCAAGGGCACGTGTCGTTGGTGAAGCCACCACGGCGAGAATAGCCGTGTTGGCCGCCTTGAAGTACAATTCCCATCGCGGGGCGGGTAGTATCCTTTGCACACGACTTAAATACGCGGCGGGGTATTGTAAGCGGCGAGTGGCCTTGCTTGCCACGATCCGCCGAGATTGACCCTTTGTCGCCGATTCGACCCCCAGTCTCTCCCCATCAACTTAACATATATTTCCTCACCCAACCATATCGGAGGTTACAAATGCGTGAGTCCAATTGCTCTCTATGTCCCCGTTTGTCTACGAGAAGTTTTTGAAGTCTTTTTATCAATCTAGGGTTGATCAAGGCATCTAGTCTTGTGCCATTTCGGAGTCCCGGTTACTTCGAGACGGTGCACAAGCACAACATGAAGTGTGGTAAAATATTGTTGGGTTGTGCGTCATTTCAGTCGCAATGGTTATTATTATCAAGGAGTGTACAACAAGCACGATGAAAGTCGGGAAGGCATGCCGACCGAGTCGGTAAAAAATATCTCGTTTTGAGATCGTGGAGTGCCAATAGTGCACATTATGAAATTCGAGAAGGCATCACGACTTTGTCAGGAGAAAAGTCTCATAGGTTGTGTGCCGGCTCGGAGTCGCAGATGTTATTATCATCAAGGATGTGTACAACAAGCACAAATGAAAGTCGGGTCGGTAAAATGTGTTATTGGCTCCAACGACTTTTCTCTATGTGTCATGGGTGGAAAAGACTCAATATATACCAAAAACAAAAGTTGTACTTGTGGGGATTTGAACTCCCTACCTCATGCAAAACAATAAAAGTTTCAACCACTACACCACATATGCAATTTGTGGATAGAGGAACACTTTTATATATAGGGTTGATGTAACTTGAAATTTGCCTTTTCCAAAATCGACCAATCACATCATAAAATTAAGGTTAAGAGCATTGTTGTGCAAATTTGAAATTTCAGAAAATTGATCTCGGATCGATGGTATGTAGAGTTTGAAAATCTAAAAACCGTATAATTTTACTTAAAAACCAAATTAACATATGAAAAACACATTTTTTTTGAAAAATTCGAGGACCAAACCGCCGTAGGCGGTTTGCAGCTGCGTAGATCTCGTCGAGATACCCGAAATCAAAAAAAATTCGTCCAAAACGGACATTTCTACGCAAAGTTATGCCCTTCCAAAGTTTTGCATTCCCGCAACGCAATTGCGGAGTGGGTTCTCCAGCCTTTCAATGTCTACTGCACTCGTCCGTTTTAACTAAATTAAAAAAATTTATTTATTTTTATCATGGTTCTAAAAAACGCTAGGCGCTAGGCGTTCGGATTGCTAACGCCTAGCGCCCAGAGGATTATTCGGAGATTAATCGGGGAGTAATCGGACTAGGCGAATTTATTTTTTATTATTATTTTAATCATTTTTATATATAAAAAATTATATATATGTAAAATAATTAAAAATAATTAAAATTTAATCATTTAAACAGATATATAATCAATTATATATTAAATTTGAAATATTTATATAGATATCAAGGAGTACATAATATCCATAATATCTCAATTTAGGAATTTATAGTACTATTAGAACAAAAAAAAGTATAACCGCCTAGACATCCGCCTAGTCGCCCACGTAGTTAGGAAATTTGAAACATTGATATAGGTATAAAGTAGTCTATAGTATCAATAGTATCTTAACTTGCCTTCATAGGCCTCCGCCAGCTAGCCTAGATGACCGATTAATCACCCAAACGCTCAGTACAAGCGCCTAGGCTATAATCGGAACGGTATAGGACCTTCTAGGGATTAATCGGAGGATTAATCGGGCTAGGCGGGGATTTTTAGAACACTGATTTTTATATATTATTAAATAATTTTCAACAATTATTAAATAAAGATATATTTTAAAAAATAAATACTCTTATTTCATAATTTTGACTAAATTAAAAATAAATAATTTATTTTTATATATTATTAATAATTTTGCAGCAATTAATTATTATTTTAAGATAAAAAATACATTTAAAACATACTATTTCGTAATTTTAACTAAATTAAAAAGTAATTTAGTTATTTTTATATTAATAATAATATTTTAGTAATTATTTATAATTATAAAATAAACAAAATAAATTTTAAAAGTAAAAATTATTCTTTCGTAATTTTTAATTCATATTTTGATTTATTTATTAATTTTTTTTATATTTTCAATAATTATTGGTTTTTTTTATTTATTTAATATTTATAAAATTATAAATAACTTATTATTGTGTAAATATAATGTTTTATATTTTTTATCAATATAAACTTATATAATAATTAATTTATAATAACTTATATTGGCTTTAAATTCGGAGTGGGTTCCTCAGCCTTTCAATGTCTACTGCACTCACAAGGGATTATTCTTCTAAGCCTATTATAGGGGGGAGGGTGTGTGAGAGGGTGTCGGTAATGTTGCTTACTTGTGAATAACTTCCAAGGGCCGAGTGCGGCCCGCCCTCTAAAGAAACACACAAGAAAGTTTTCCACAGTTGTCGAGAACAAGATTCGCGACTTGATCCGGTGTGTAGTGTGGGCGAGCGGCATTCTCTATCGTTGGCGTTCGATATCGAACCTGGTAGTCGGGCGACCATGGTGCGGGTGTAGCTTGCTTGTGCACACATCGCAGAGAGAAGCTAGATTTTGTATTTGAGATGCTGTCCGTGAGTTGGTTGGTTCGGTCGAGCGGTGACCTCCGCCGCTCGTGGGCTTTTTATGGCATTGTCTCGAACGGGAGTTTGGTAAGCTGCTTGGGTGGGCAGTCTCAGTGAGCGACGTACCGGTACGTGAGCGTTTGATAACCTATTGGGTCGTCGGACGAGCATGGTGAGGCGGTCGCTTGTTGGGGCAAAACATCGTAGTGGGCTGCCATGTTCTGCGATTAGATGCATGTTCGGAAATTGCTCGGTGGGTTCGGTAAAGCGGTGCGCCATCGCTTGTGGGCATTTCCTAGTAATTATTCGACCGAGATTTCAGTTAGCTGCTTCGGTGGGTAGCCTGAGGGAGCGACGTACCGGTACGTGAGTGTTCGATAACCTAGGTGGTCGGGCAAGCTCGGTGAGGCGGTCGTTTCTTTGGGCAGAACATTATAGTGGAGAGCTATGTTCTGTCATGATCTTGTTAATAAGAAAAGAAAAATGAACTTCATCCATAATATTGTTCATAATGGTACTAATCTCTCGGACCCTACGGATATTGCCAACTCGGCGGTCCATTATTTTGATAATTGCTTTACCAAAGAGAACACCGAGTGGGAGAATGTGAGGCTTGACATCATTCCTAAAAATATTGACCTCGTAGATAATAATATGATTTGTGGTATTCCTTCGATGGAAGAGGTTAGAGGTGTGATTTTTGACATGGATAGTGGGAGTGTTGCCGGGCCAGACGGTTTTAATGCTAAATTCTTTCAAGTGTGTTGGGATATCATCATTCAATTTGATGTTCTTGTGCGGTTATTGATTTCTTTAAAGGGGCGGAATTAACTCAAGCGTATTCTTCTACGACGCTATCATTAATTCCTAAAATTCCGTCCCCTCATTCTTGGAAAGATTTTAGGCCCATTAGCCTATGCAATACTTCTTACAAGATTCTTTCTAAACTTTTGAGCAAAAGGCTAAGTGGGCTTCTTCCTCGCATCATTAGCCCCTCTCAATCGGCTTTTATCAAAGATCGCCTCATTACGGACAACATTCTTACGGCATTGGAGGTGACTCATGATATATCCCGATATAAACTTAACACCATTATTAAATTAGATATGGAGAAAGCCTACGATAGGGTGAATTGGGATTTTTTGTTTAAAATTTTGGAGCTATTTGGTTTTTCGCTTGTGCTATATCACTTATTAAACAATGTGTTTGCTCACCTTGGTTTTCAATTATTATTAATGGCTCCCCGGTGGGTTATTTCAAAAGTGGTAGAGGCCTTCGCCAAGGGGACCCGATCTCTCCTCTTTTATTTGTCCTTGCGGCCGATTATTTTTCTAGACTCATTGAGGACACATTTTCTAAAAATCCGAGTATGTTTTTTATTATTCGGAAAAATATTCGGATTACTCATTTGGCTTATGCGGATGATATGTTACTTTTTATTAAATCCAACAAGACTAATCTTCAAATTCTTAACCACTGTCTTTATCATTACGAAGTGACTTCGGGTCAGAAAATTAATAAGTCCAAAAGTCTTTTTGTGATACATAGCCCGGGTGTAGAAGACAGTCTTTTGGTTAAGGCGATTACGGGTTTTGAATCTTCTTGCTTACCTATCCAATATCTCGGGGTTCCCCTTTGGAAAGGGAACTCGACTTTTGCTATGTTCCACAACGTGATCCTTAAAATCCAAAATAAAATTGCTATGTGGAATCACCACCTCCTTTCTTTAGGGCGAAATTGAGTGATCAAATCAGTTTTGAACTCGATCATCTTTTATTGTTTACAAGTGATAAAACCGCCCGGTAATGTTCTATTGTTTATTGAGAGACTTTTTAACAAATTTTTGTGGGGATCTAATGAGCATAGGCATAAAATTCATTGGGCTTCTTGGAATAAATTGTGCTTTCCCACTAATGAAGGTGGCATTGGCTGTCGGGATCTTAATGACACCATTCGTGTATTTGCCGAAAATGTGGTGGCGGTTCCGCACTACTAAAAATATTTGGTCGAATTTTATTAATGCCAAGTATTGTAAAAGACTCCACCCGATGATTGTTAAAAGTAATCCGTATGATTCTTCTATTTGGAAAAGACTTTGTTCAATAAGAACCCATGCGGCTGATAATATTTGGTGGAGTAGTGGGGATGGTAATGTCTCCTTTTGGCATGATAGATGGTGTGAGTTTAGCCCGCTCTCCACTATTTTCCCGACTAAATCAAAATTGTGTCTTGCCTCTTTTTGGGATGGTTCGAATTGGGATAGGGAGAAACTTTTATCGGTTCTCCCTAGCCATTTGTGTGATTACATTAGTGCTTTCCCAACTTGTTATAACTTCACTAAACCATGCTGGAAACTCTCTTCTAATGGCAATTTCTCTTTTAAAAGTGCTTGGGAAAGTACTAGACAATGTAAAAATGAACATAATTTTCTTAAGAATTGTTGGAATCCTTTGATTACCCCTACCATTTCCTTTTTTATGGTTCGTGTTTTTAATGGCTGGATTCCGACGTCGGACTGTCTTGCTCGGAGAGGGATGATCGTTGATATCCCTTGTTTTGTTGTCACGAGTCGGAAACATTATCTCATCTTCTACTTAGTGGCCCCGTCGCAACAAAAGTTTGGGATGTGTTCCACACAATTGCCGGTTTCAAGAGGCCGAACACAAACAATATTGCCATGGCCTTGGCTCCGTGGTTCAACAATTCGAGAGGTAAAATTCATATTTTCCACATCATCCCAATCCTTATTGCTTGGTTTTTGTGGTGTTGTAGGAATGACAAAAGGATGAAAGCCATACCATTCACGGCCGAGAGGGTGTGCGGTCGGATTTGGAACTATCTCCGGGCTCTTAAAATACCGGAAAAAATCAATGGATCTTTTTGGAAGGGGGCTGCCAACTATGCGATTCGTCTTGGAGCGAAGGCTGCCCCAAACAAATCATTACATTTTTTTGCGGTTAGATGGGCTAAACCGTGTTTGTGGTGGGTTAAACTTAATACGGATGGTGCGGCCAAGGGTAATCCGGGTTGTGCAGGGTCGGGTGGCATTATTCGTAACCATTTAGGGGTCCCTTTGCTTTATTTCTCGGAATTTTTAGGGGACCAAACTAACACTTATGCGGAACTTTATGCGATATGGAGGGGAATCGACCTTTGTTTGGATAAAAATTGGGACAACATTTGGGTGGAAACGGATGCTAAAGTTGCTATTCGTCTCATTCATGACAATGCCAATTGCCATTGAAAACTCCAAAGTTTGATTGTGAAAATTCGGAAATTTCTGTCCAAGTCCAATATTCGCATCTCCCACATTTATAGAGAAGCAAATGGTGTTGCCGACATCTTGGCTAATCAAGGATGTCATCGTCGGGATTTTTACTGTTCTGATGGCCGTGATCTTAAAGGCAAAATTGTTGGGCTGATTAGGCTTGATAAAATGAGCTTTCCTTATATTAGGAGTAAAAAGATTTGACTGTGGCCTTTCTTTGTTTGGGCCGGTTCGTTAAATTGCTTATGTTTTAAGTTTGGGCGTGTAGAGGGGCTCGTCCTCCCTCGATCTCTTTGGGCGTGTAGTGGGCCTCGTCCCCCCACATTTCTGATCTGATTTATAAATTTCGTTTTTTAAAAAAAAAAAAGTATGAACTAATTCACATTCATTTTCAATTCATTTTTCGCTGAGCATTCTCTCTCTCTTTAGCTTTTGCGCTCTGCCTTCTCTCTAGAATTTATCACCGCCTGCTCCTCTTTTCTTATCCCTAGCGACCCGTTTATCAGCATTTTACGCTGATAACGTCTTCTTCTCACCTACCACCGCCGCCTATGAGCGGCGGTTCTTCACGTTTTTCTCCCGTTCAGGCCGATATCCACATGGAGTCGACCAAAAAACAAGGCTTGGAGGAGATGCCGCATCTCTCCTCTTTTAATCTCCCCAAAAATCTGACCACAAATTTTCTTAATTACAAAACCCCCTCCTTCTCACCCAAATCGACGGCGATTGACGGAAGGAAGGCGAATCTTATCTCCCAAACAACATCGTTGCAGACGAATCGGGATTTATACGACACAACTGAACGCCATACTTCACTTAAGGGTGGAGACCCGCCGCGGGTTCGGTCTGAGAATGGGTTTTTGGCGGATGAAATTAATGCCAAAACTGATGTCTCGTTTCTGGAAGATGGGGAGATCCCGGATCTGGAGCGGGTTGAGGTAGCTTCGGCTTTGGATGAAGGGGAAATCCCTGATGTGGAGGAGTTCATCCCGGAAACTCCTAAGAGTGACCAAGGGAAAAAAGTTCCTCCCCCAGTTCCCGGCGATTCTCGGGTGGAGAAACCGAAGTTTTCGTTCGCGGATATCGTTAACAATCAGTCGCACAGGACGGAAACTCTGGGCACGGTGGATTTTTCTGGTGACATGCCGACGGCCGTTTTCTCGTCGGAGGAGTGTGCCCAGGTATCGGATGTTTACAAAAATGCACTCATTGGAAAATTTTCGTTTGGTAAACCAGATAATATCTCCATTGCTAGATTTTTACAAAATTCCGGTTTTGGTTTATGGAAAGTTCAATTCTTGAATTTTAAACATGTTTTAATCTCTATGCAAAATGAAGAGTTGTATGCAAAATTATGGTTAAAACGCGAATTCAATCTGCTCGGATACCCTATGCGGCTTTTTAAATGGGATCCCTTTTTCAACTTCAAACATGAACCAGCCTCGACCCCAATTTGGATAAAAATTTTTGCGCTGCCCATTCAATGGTTTGATCCGAGGGCTTTACAAACGGTCGGGTCTCTTGTTGGTAATTATATTAAGGCGGATAGCCTTACTCTTAACCGTTCCCGATTAAATTTTGCGAGGATTTGTGTGGAAGTAAATTTGAAAATTAAGCCTCCGGAAACGGTTGCTATTCGTTGTGGTGATGATTTTACTAAACTCGAAGTCGAATATGAAAAATTACCTAAATATTGTCACCATTGTCACCACATTGGTCACGATATTGATATGTGCTATGTTAAAAATCCGGAATTAAAACCTAAATTGTTTATTAACAAGTTTGAAAACATAACCAATGCTAAAAAAGATAAGAAAAAGGAAGAATGGATTTAAGTTCGTGCACCTTCCACCATATTGTATCACCCACCTGCAAAAAAAAACCATCCTCTCTCCCATCTTCTCCGACTTTACAGCCGGATTTTATCAACCAAAATTCTGGTTTCAACACTCAAAATCCCTCGGACCCTTTTGGAAATCAGATTAAAAATCCCAGTAATCCAACTTCGAAATTGTTGTCGGTTGAAAACTTGGATGATTTTTCCTCCCGCGAACCTCAATCTGAAGCCGATTCCATCAATCTTATTCCTACAGAGCAGTCGTCAGATGCTTTTCCCGAAGTGGTAGCGGGCGATGTTTTAAAAACCACTGTTGCGCCTCTAAACGACCTTCAAATCCCGACGGAGCCTAAATCGCTTGCCTCGGGTCAAGATGTTGCTGATTCTAAGGCTAAATCCACCGTTTTCAGGCCTAACATTGACTTCCATCAAAAATCGGGCGTCGGGTCTCAAAATATTGACATCCCGTCGGGCTCAGTTCCAAATCTGGCGGTCAAATCCTATGCCGCGGCAATTTCCGGTGACTCCGGACCCCTTCAAGGTGTTTTCGGTACGGTGGACCGATCTGGTGACATCTCAACGATTCATTTCTCGAAACCAGAATGTGACAAGGCTTCCGATGCTTTCAAGTGGTCGGTGGTGGGTAAGTTTTCCTACGATAAACCGACGAACGAGGTAATCCGAACGAATCTCAACAATCTCGGTTATAAGCCGTGCAAAGTTCAATACTTAAACCTCCGACATGTTTTAATAACCTGTTTTAACGAAGAACACTTTGCTAAACTTCGTATCCAACGTGAAATTGCCATCGCTGGTTTACCGATGAGAGTCCTAAAATGGACTCCGGATTTCGATTTTAAAAACGAACCACCGGTGGCTCCGGTTTGGCTTAAAGCCTTCGCCCTCCCCATCCAGTGGTTTGATATTCGTAGTCTGAAAACTATTGCGAGTATTTTTGGTGAATTTGTTATGGCGGATGAAGCAACGTTATCTAAATCGCGTCTTAACTATGCTCGTTTCTGTGTTGAGATGAATCTTGAAACAACCCCTGTTGAAAAATTTAATATTACGTGTGATGGGAAATCTGTGGATGTTAATGTGCAATTTGAGCTATTGCAAATCATGTCATTTTGTCACCATATTGGTCATGTGGAAGTGGACTGTTACATTAAAAACCATAAACTTCGTCCGAATTTTGTGGAGAGAAATAAACGGTTTTTGGATAAAAATTCTAAAATAAATTATGTGGTGAAGGACAATAAAACTGGTGAGAAACCAACTAATAATTTTTCAATAACCACGGGCACTGCATCCCCTCGTGGCTGCCCTTCCCCGAAGAATAATAAACACTTATCAAAAAACTTAGTTGTGATTGATGATCCTTCGGTCCAACAAAAGGGTGATGATACTACTATTTTGACATCCCACAAAACTGATTCCTCTCATTCTGTGCAGGAAAAGAAGGCTAATAATGCTGCTGTTATATCTATTAACCCCTTTCAGGTTTTAAATCGGATTGAGGGTGATGAACTCATTTTATTAGATAATGTTGAACCTGTGACTGCCTCTATTTTGAAAGATGATGGCCCTATGACACCTATGGCTGATAAACCAGACATGCCTGGGATAGATTTACTATCCCCTGATCTTAGACTGGTCCAGCCAGAGGAAGCCCCGTCGAAAATTAATTGTAATCCCCTCCCCGAGATTGAAGGCGTGAACAAGGACATTCCTGAGTTCTCTTACAAGAAACAAATGGAAGTCGAGTACGGTGACCTTTCCAGGGACACTAACTCGGCTTCGTTGGATTCTTGGGGAGACACTGAGTCTGACTTGGACACCCCAGAAGTTGTCCCTAATGTTTTTTCTGATGATGGTCCAGGTACAGAAGGTCTCCGACCCGTTGTGCTGGCCCTGCCGCCTCACGTCCCACCAAACGACCCCACATCTCCTCGCAGCTTGAAGAGAAATCTTCGTCGTCAGCGAGATATTGAATATGGGCGCCAGCTGGAAAGGGAGGCCCAAGCTCGGTCGGGAGTTCTTATCCCGGCTGATATCTCCAACACGGAGCTCCGGAGGAGTGCTCGGATTCAAAAACCCCCTAACGTTTCTAATGATTAACACCCTTATTTGGAATGTTAGGGGGATGGGTAAGAAAGATGCTAAACGTAATGTTAAAAACCTTAGCCGAGACCATCAAGTGAATATTTTAGCCCTCATCGAGCCAAAAATTTCACTTGACTCAGCATATTTTTGTAGATACCTTGGCTTTGACACAGCTGCGGCCAACCATAGTAACCACATTTGGGTTTTTTTCGACAATCAGCATAATTTCCAAATTTTGAAAAACACTGATAACTTGCTCCACATTAAAGTCACTTCAAACGTTGCTCCTATCCCCTATTATTTAACCATTGTTTATGGGAGAAACACTAGGGTTGATAGGAGGGCACTTTGGGATGACCTTCTTGCGGTTAGTAATAATCAGGGCCCTTGGATGGTGGGGGGCGATTTTAATATTGTCTTACACCCTTATGAAAAAAAAGGTGGAGCTTCCCCTATCCTTTCGGAGATGGAAGACTTCCATGACGCTCTTTTGGATTGTAATCTTGTTGATTTTGGCTTTGTTGGGACGCCCTTTACTTGGTACAGTAACCTCATTTGGCAAAGGCTAGATAGAATTTTACACTCTCGAGATTGGTTTGATACCTTCCCGGATTCGAGTGTGAAACATCTATCTCGCCTTCATTCGGATCATATTGCGATTTTGTGTAGTGTTGGTAACAACATTTTTAAACCTAGACCTTCTTTCCGTTTTCAAAATATGTGGGTCAAGCACAATGATTTCTTTAAAGTTATCAAGGAGTCTTGGGAGATCCCGGTGCACTCGTCCGGAATGTTTAAACTCCTTAATAAACTCACTAGGATTAAACTCACTCTCAAAGACTGGAATAAATTTCATTTCGGTGATATTTTTTCTAAAGTTTTCGAAGCCAGGAATCTCGTTTCGGAGGCCGAACTCAATTTTGATAACAACCCTTCCGATAGCAATCATATTTTATTAAAAAAAACTAGAGCCAATCTTAATCTCACGATGGCTATGGAAGAAGAGTTTTGGAAAAAAAAAACTAATTTAAAATGGTGTCTTGAAGGGGAGAGAAATACCAAATTTTTTCACGATCTTGTCAAATCAAAAAGAAGCAAAAGTCGCATATTTCAAATCATGGATAACGGTCAAATCACCGATCCCGTTAGTATTAATAATTCTGCCGTTAATTATTTCTCTAATATTTTTAAAAGTAATACTGGTAATCCAGCCACTTTTAGAACGTACATTATCCCTTACCTTATTAATTCTGATGATAATGATATTTTATGTGCGATGCCGGATGTTGATGAAATTAAATGTGCTGTGTTTAATATCGACCGGGCAAAGGTGGCAGTCTTGATGGTTTTAATGCTTTATTTTTTCGTAAAGGTTGGGATGTTATTGCGCAGATGTATGTGAGGCAAGCAGGATTTTTTCTCCGGAAACCCCATGCCCAAATCTTTTACGTGTACTTCATTATCCCTTATCCCCAAATGCTCCCCACCCCTCGCGTGGAAAGATTTTAGGCCGATTAGCCTTTGCAATACTACTTACAAAATTATTTCTAAAATTCTCAGCACGAGATTGGGTCGTTTTCTCCCCAAAATCCTTAGCCCTGCTCAATCGGGCTTTGTCAAGGGCCGTCTTATAACGGACAACATTTTAACGGCCCACGAAGTTTGCCATGATATCACTAGATCCGACTCGAACATTTTGATAAAATTGGATATGGAGAAGGCTTATGATAGGCTCGATTGGAATTTTCTTTTTAATGTTTTAAAAGCTTTTGGTTTTTCGGAGGGGTGGACCGACATGATTTTTCGTTGCATATCTAATTGCTGGTTTTTGGTTCTTGTTAACGGAAATTCAGTGCGCTTTTTCAAATCTGATAGGGGCATCAGACAAGGTGACCCCTTATCTCCCCTCCTTTTTGTGGTTGCCTCGGATTATTTATCTAGACTCCTGGATAAAACTTTTTACGACCACCCTGATAAGTGGTAATTTTACCACTTTTTTCTAGGATTTTATACTAGGTTTTTATCTCGTTTCGTGATTAATGTGCTCGTATTTGGCTTATTTATGATTAGTCGAGCCGTATTACGCGTTTGGGTTGGTTTTAATGTGTTTGCAGGTTTTTAGAGCCAAAAGGACCCAAAACGAGACAAAGGACCGAGAGTCGAGTCACGGAAGGAAGAAACAGAATTTTTGCGAAAGACAGACCACCCTATCGGCCCAGCCTATCGGCCGATAGGTTCATCCGAAAGAAGTTCCTGCCCTACCGTTGGATGCGATCGACGAACCAACTATCGGCCAGCCTATCGGCCGATAGGCCAGTCCGATAGGCTGCCCAGCGGACTCTCGTATTTTGACGGATTATGACTCTTTTGGACAGATTTTGTTTCCTAGATTAAGGCTAATCGGGAATATAACCCCCTTAGGCTATATAAACCTCCTCCTAGACCTAGTTTTGCTAATCTTTATCATCTTCCATCATCTATCATCATTCTTTTTCATCTATTATTATCTTTAGCAGATTTTTACATCTGTTTAGCAAGATTTATTCCTTTGATGCAAGAACTTTTTGGAGGAGAATTATTATTGGTTTTCAGAGATTGAAGACTCGGAGTTCATCCATAAGGGTTGTAATCTCTCTTTTCATATTAATAATATGCATTCTTCATCAATTTCTTGTTTAATTTCAATTATGTCTGGCTAATTCATTGATTGATTCTAGGGTTAGTAATTTTAATTGATGTTCACATGATGTTCCTTTGATTACCTTTTGACCTTTCATCCTAGGCTTGTGTTCAAGTTGTGTTAAATCTCATGTTAGATTAAAGGGCCCTTAATCGATGCATGTTAGCTAATTGATTTTGTCCGGAAGGAGTAATTGATTAGTGGAAATACTTGATGTGCAATATGATTTTATCTTGAGACCTAGCGGAGAAAGATAAATCATAGATAAATAAGTTGGCGCTTTTAAGTGATTTAAATTCTTTGAGCCTTAGCGGGAAAAAGGGTTTAAATTAACTATCTTTCTAGGTTGCCTTGATCGGAATTCTAGATCGACTGAGTGATTATTTCTAGGATTGAATTAAAATTTGGGGAAAAGGAATCAAGTGAATGGATTGTGTGAACTCAATTAGATGATACTACCCTAGGATCAATTACCTTTAGACTTGTGATTTTATCTTGCTAATTTGCTTTATTTGCTTGCTTTAGATAATTCAACTTTTATTTAATTTTTATTTTTTGATTTTTAAAGTTAGATAATTAGTAACAAACAAAATTTTCGGATTCCTAAATAACAGTCAAATTTTGAGTAGAGTTACTTCCTTTATTTTCGACACATCAATTCCCTTGGGTTCGACACCTTGGAAATACTCCGAGGTTTTACAAATTTTAAAATTGATCGGATTTGAAAACCATACTACGCGAATCCTAGCGATCAATTTTTGGCGCCGTTGCCGGGGAATTGATAGAAAACTTAAGGGGATAATTCGAAAAAGAAGAGATTGTTACTTTAGGTTGTTTACTATTATTATTAATTTTCGATCTCGTTTCCTCACATCTTGTTTTCTCTTCTTTGTAGGCGGTGCACGATCACAAGATCCCAAGGAAAGGACCTATTTCCTTTGGATCCGGAAATCGAGAAGTCTTTGAGGAGGAAGAAGCAAGAAGCGAGAACCGAGACTATTTCTATACCTTTCATTAATACCATGGCCGGCATTGTTGACCCACCACGAGAACTCGCTCGTCCCGAGAAGATCCCTTTGAATGCCCGCCGACCGGCCGACGATTATCAAGAAGGAGGTTGGGGGAAGATTGATGCCAACAACTTCGAGCTTAAGCCGTCCCTCATTGCTACAGTGAAGTCTCAAACATACGGAGGAGGAGTTAATGAAGATCCAAATGCTCACCTTGAGTCGTTTTTGGACATATGTGCCACCATCAAGCAAAACGGAGTGCCTCCGGATGTCATTAAGCTCCGCCTATTCCGATTCTCCTTAGAAGACGATGCACTAGATTGGTACAAGAGCCTAGATCGGAAAGAAATTGGTACTTGGAGAGAGATGACTCGGTTGTTCTTAAGATGCTTCTATCCTCCCTCGAAGGTGCAAAAACAAATCAACGATATCTTGCAATTCGAGCAATATGAGGATGAATACTTATACGAGGCATGGATCCGATTTAAGAAGCTACTTCGCAAATGCCCGCAGCATGGAATTGACAAGGAGGAGATCTACATTCGGTTTTATCGGGGTTTGACGAGGAAGGCTAGAAGAGAGTTGGACTATTCATCGAAAGGGGGATTTCTTGCTAACGATTATGAAGAGGCCAAGAATCTCATTGAGCTAGCGGTCAACAATGATTACGAGGAGGTGACCGATAGGAAGATGACGAGAAGAAAGGTCCCATCCGGTAACGAGGACGCCTACGGTGATTTGAAGGCGAAATTTGAAAGACAACAAAAAGAACTTGAGATGCTAAGAAAGAATACTTTGGGAGTCAATTCAGTTTTTGAAGAGTTAAACGAGCCTATTGCAGTTAAGGAGGATGTGAATTACATGCAAGGAGGAAACTTCCGGCAAGGGGGAAATATGGGGAACTATTATCCGAACAATCGAAACCACCCTAATTTCTCCTATGCCAACCCGAACAATGCTCCACCACCACCGGATTTAACTCAAAACGGGGTTATTCAAGAGCCGATTGCTAAGACACCTATGGAAGAGATGTTGGAACGATTAGAGGCGAGTCAAAAAGATTTTATTTATAAAGTAGACAAGAGGTTCGGGGCTCTCGAGCATAGTGTGACATCAATTGGAAACTCAGTGATAGCCTTGACAAAGCAGATGTCGATGGTGGAGACCCAAATGAGTCAAATGGCGAACGCCCAAGCCGGATTTCATAAGCCGGGCCATTTTCCGAGTAGCACCGAGACCAACCCGAAGACGCAACAATGCAACGCAATCGAGCTTCGGAGTGGGACAAAGTACAGTAATCATGGGGCTGGAGTTAAGGAATCTGGAAACGAGGATGTATTAGAAACGGGAGCCGAGAACGAGAAAGAAGATGAAATGCAGCAGGCCCATCGGCCAAGCCTATCGGCCGATAGGCCCACCCGATACCCAGACAGAATGCCGGCAGTGGAGCCTATCGACCCACCTATCGGCCGAAAGACTCCTGGAAGTTCGAATGTGAAGGATTTTGAGGTAAAAGCTCCATTTCCACAACGATTGGCCAAGTCGAGACATGATGAAAAGCTTCAACGATTTATCGACATGTTTCAAAAGGTGAATATCAATATTCCACTTCTAGACGCTTTGAGAGACATGCTGGGGTACGTGAAATTCTTGAAAGACGCTGTGGCAAGCAAGAGGAAGTTGGGGAAATTTGAAACAATAAATTTGACAGAGGAGTGTAGCGCTATCATTCAAAACAAGCTTCCGCTCAAGCAGAAGGATCCGGGACATTTTACTTTGACATGCATGATTGGCGACCAAACGTTCCGTAATGGGTTGTGTGATCTCGGGGCAAGCATCAATCTTATGCCTCTATCCATCTTTAAGAGGTTGAAGATTGGGGAGATGAAGACGACTACCATTTCTCTACTCATGGCGGACCGGTCGATCACTTATCCGAGGGGAATTGTGGAGGATGTGCTCGTTAGAGTCCAACACTTGGTCTTCCTACGATTTCGTAGTTCTTGATATGCCCGAGGACGAGAATCAACCATTGATCTTTGGGAGACCGTTTAGCGACGGGAGAGCACTTATCGACGTCCAGGAGGGTGATCTTACTTTCCGGGTTAATGATCAAAATCTGAAAATTTCCATCTATGACGCGATGAAGAAGCCCGACGATGCGCCCGAGGAATGTTTTGAAATTGAGTCTATTATGCCGCCCCCGACCGACTTGTTGGAGCATTGCATTTCACACTCCATTTACTCACATTCCGATGTTGATGAAATTTCCGAGGATTTGCCAGATTATGTTCGAATGTTGGAGGCGAACGAGAGTCGATCTAATGAGAGGGACATATGCTATCTTGATATCAACAAACCCGTACAAGGGGGAGTTGTCGATGAAGACCCGGAATGAATGAGGTATCGTCTAGCTAAAGATGTTAAACGTAGCACTTGTTGGGAGGTAACCCAACGTATGTATATTAGTTCGTTTTATTCGTTTATTTTCGATTTTTCGTTTGCGTGATTTTTGTAGTTTCTAGTTTCGTAGTAGCTTTGCTAGTTTTTGTTAAGTTCTAATCCATGCACGCCAAGTTTTGGATACTTGCAGGTCTTTAATCACCATATCCAGGCGAAAACGGGACCAAGTTTGCGAACCAGAAAGAGCTGACAAAAATTTTGAGACAGACAATCCTATCGGGCGAGCCTATCGGCCGATAGGCTGAGGAAAATCACATGCCCGCTATGATCCGAGCTCGCCGACAAACCCGCCATTTCCGTCACAGTGATCAGGTACTCCGTTAACAATGCCACTCCTTTCTCTTTTCAAACTTATTCCTCCTTTGGGATGCGAAATAAGTTTGGGGGGGGGGGGGGGGAAGAAGTGCGGCTTTGTTAATTTCTTTACGTGTGAGTACCTTGTTTGCCTTGTATCTTTATTTGCTTGTGTTGGTGCCCGTTGTTTTTATTTGTGCTTATCATATTGGTGTTGCGTGGTTTTGGCTTTTGTTGCTTAGTTTTTAGTTTTTTTTATTCATTTTCGTTTGGTGTGTTTGCTAGTTTCTATTTTCTATTTTTTAGGTCGTAGTAGTTTTTTGCTTTCGTGTTTGCTTTTATTTGCTTTTCGTTGTTTGCTTTGATGCCTTGCTTGGGTAGATTTTTAATTTTTTTTTAGATAGCCTTGCTTGTCTTAGTTTTTCTTTATTCGTGAATTTTTCGTGCTTCTATTTGTGTGATACCGATGTTACGACACTGTTTTTCTCTCTGAAGAAACGGTCGAGTTTAGTCGAGTTGTAGTCGATTATTTCGTTTTGCATAGTATTCATTTAGGTCCAAAATTTTTCGTGATTGTAGAGGTCTTGCGTATAAGAGACGATACATACTTGTTTTAAAATCACCACAATACGTTTGGTTACATCTTAGGATAGTGAGTCGATCTTTTCTTTAGTCGTGTTGGCACTTAGATTGAGTTTAGAGTCGGTCAGTTTTTCCCAAAAGTTGAGATAATGTTGTTCTATGAAGGGAAGTCTAGTAACCGGGTATTCGCGTGACCCGTTGTTTACCCTCGCGTAAAACGACGACTGATTAGACTAGTGATTTAGATATTTCACATGTGCCAATGATAGGAACTTAGTAACCGGGGTATTCGCGTGACTACTGCTTACTCTCGCGCAAAACGGAGACCTTGATTCGACATGGAAATTATATATTCGAGTTGTTTCTCCGTAGACGGAACTTAGTAACTAGAAGCATCCATGTGCCCCATGAGTGTCTTTTACGTCAAACGGTTTCCTAATACATGAGAATGGAAGTTCCACCTCAGATTACCCGATGAAACATCCCGAGATCCTAACCTAGTGGTCAACTCGAATCAAATTCTTAAACATATATAAAAGGGAATACCGACTGAGGTTTATTTGTTATGAAACTCGTGAAAATGTGCCACTAGACGTGTAACGGACGAACTAGCTTGTTTATTTTAGCCTTTCATATTGACGGTCGATTTGACTCACGCTTTGTTAATCTTTGAGCCGGATTTTCTTCATGAACGAATGATTAGGACTCGAACTTGACTACTTTGTCAATCATTATTCGAGTGCAGCTCGCTTTTACGACACTCGGAGTATTTAGAGAGAATTACAGGATAGTATTGATTAGGTTGAACACTATGAGTTGCACGATGATTCACGACTTTCTTTTTCTTTTCTTTTTGTTGTTCGGGACGAACAAGGCTTAAGTTTGGGGGGGTTTGATAAGTGGTAATTTTACCACTTATTTCTAGGATTTTATACTAGGTTTTTATCTCGTTTCGTGATTAATGTGCTCGTATTTGGCTTATTTATGATTAGTCGAGCCGTATTACGCGTTTGGGTTGGTTTTAGTGTGTTTGCAGGTTTTTAGAGCCAAAAGGACCCAAAACGAGACAAAGGACCGAGAGTCGAGTCACGGAAGGAAGAAACAGAATTTTTGCGAAAGACAGACCACCCTATCGGCCCAGCCTATCGGCCGATAGGTTCGTCCGAAAGAAGTTCCTGCCCTACCGTTGGATGCGATCGACGAACCAACTATCGGCCAAATTTATCGCCGATAGGCGATCCGATAGTCGCCAAATGACTCTCGTATTTTGACGGATTATGACTCTTTTGGACAGATTTTGTTTCCTAGATTAAGGCTAATCGGGAATGTAACCCCCTTAGGCTATATAAACCTCCTCCTAGACCTAGTTTTGCTAATCTTTATCATCTTCCATCATCTATCATCATTCTTTTTCATCTATTATTATCTTTAGCAGATTTTTACATCTGTTTAGCAAGATTTATTCCTTTGATGCAAGAACTTTTTGGAGGAGAATTATTATTGGTTTTCAGAGATTGAAGACTCGGAGTTCATCCATAAGGGTTGTAATCTCTCTTTTCATATTAATAATATGCATTCTTCATAAATTTCTTGTTTAATTTCAATTATGTCTGGCTAATTCATTGATTGATTCTAGGGTTAGTAATTTTAATTGATGTTCACATGATGTTCCTTTGATTACCTTTTAACCTTTCATCCTAGGCTTGTGTTCAAGTTGTGTTAAATCTCATGTTAGATTAAAGGATCCTTAATCGATGCATGTTAGCTAATTGATTTTGTCCGGAAGGAGTAATTGATTAGTGGAAATACTTGATGCACAATATGATTTTATCTTGAGACCTAGCGGAGAAAGATAAATCATAGATAAATAAGTTGGCGCTTTTAAGTGATTTAAATTCTTTGAGCCTTAGCGGGAAAAAGGGTTTAAATTAACTATCTTTCTAGGTTGCCTTGATCGGAATTCTAGATCGGCTGAGTGATTATTTCTAGGATTGAATTAAAATTTGGGGAAAAGGAATCAAGTGAGTGGATTGTGTGAACTCAATTAGATGATACTACCCTAGGATCAATTACCTTTAGACTTGTGATTTTATCTTGCTAATTTGCTTTATTTGCTTGCTTTAGATAATTCATCTTTTATTTAATTTTTATTTTTCGATTTTTAAAGTTAGATAATTAGTAACAAACAAAATTTTCGGATTCCTAAATAACAGTCAAATTTTGAGTAGAGTTACTTCCTTTATTTTCGACACATCAATTCCCTTGGGTTCGACACCTTGGAAATACTCCGAGGTTTTACAAATTTTAAAATTGATCGGATTTGAAAACCATACTACGCGAATCCTAGCGATCACACCCCGATATGTTTTTCAAAATTAGGAAGAATGTAAGGATTTCACATCTGGACTACGCCGATGATGTTTTGATCTTTGCTAATGCTTCCTACAACAACCTCCTCTTGCTCAATAACTGTCTGGACCACTATACATCGAGCTCTGGTCAAAAAATCAATAACTCCAAAAGTTCCTTTGTTTTTTCCAAACCTAACAACCCGTTGGTTGGTATGGTGAAACAAACGACTGGATTCTCCGAAACAAACCTCCCATTTAGCTACTTGGGGGTTCCTTTGTGGAAAGGGAATCAAACTTTCGACATGTATAATGATCTTATTTCCAAAACGTGTTCTAAATTCCAGTCGTGGAATCACCTCTTACTAACCTCGGGTGGTAGGCTAGAGCTTATTAAAACCACCCTGAGCTCGATCCCGTTCTATTGTCTCCAAGTGCTTAAACCCCCTAAAAATGTTATCACTTTTTTCGAGCGTCTTTTCAACAAATTTTTGTGGGGAACTAATGACAATAGAAAAAGACGCCATTGGGGGTCTTGGCTTAAGCTTTGTTACCCCAAGGAGGAAGGTGGCCTCGGATGTAGGGGCTTGAGGGACATTATTAAAGCTTCCGAGATTAAACTTTGGTGGCGGTTTCGTACATCCAATAATATCTGGTCCCAATTTATGATGGATAAATA
>CM065812.1:61689357-61691857 GCA_033398695.1 Orobanche coerulescens | reverse complement strand
CAATTTTGATGACACAACGGGGCGAGATCCTCTTCCTATTATAGTGCTTAAGCAATTCTTGCATAAGATGAATGTTGTCAATCATACTACGTCCCTTAATAAAAGCTGCTTGCGGCCCATCTATAATCGGATCCAACACAGAGGAAAGTCTTGTTGCAAGTATTTTAGAAATTACTTTATAGAATACGTTGCAACAAGAAATAGGCCGGAAGTCACTAACTGATGGGGAATGAGAGGATTTCGGAATCAAAGCAATGAATGCATGATTCCATTGCTTAAGGAGAGTGCCTGACCGAAAGAACTCCAAAGCCGCCGCTACAAAATCATCCCCAGTGATGCCCCATGTCTTCTTAAAGAATTTAGAAGTGTACCCATCACGCCATGGAGATTTATCGTTCTCGATACTGTTAAGGGCCCGAAGGATTTCATCCTTGTCCACATCACGGATCAGGGTGTCCCTCATTCCCTAGTCCAGTCTCGGCCCATAGTCAATGACGGACGGATCAATAGAGTTGGTGGGGTGCCTGGTTCCCAACAATTTCTTGTACCAATCGACAAGTTCCTCCCCCACTTGATCAATTGAATTTGTAAGGCTGCCGTCCGGTTTATGAATAGAAGCAATGAAATTCTTTTTAGCTTTTCTTTTAACCACGGCATGGTCAAATTTCGAACATTTATCCCTATCAATAAGGTATTTAACCTTAGCCTTCTGCTGATAAAATGATTTTTCGGCGTTCCCCAAGAAAACGGCCTTTTCTCTGAGGGCATGAATCTGAAGCGCTAAGGTTGAATTGCATGGATCCGATTGTAAACTAACTTGAGCCTCCTTGAGGGCAGCTTTAGCCTCTGAAGCACGATTAGAAATATGGGCAAAGTGCTTCAAGTTAAGATCTTTCAACCAAGGCTTGAGAGATTTGAGATTCTCCCTCAAGCGATATTGAGCCGAGCCCCTAATCCTGGATCTCCAGGAACTGTCCACTATTGAAAGAAATTCTTTATGTTCCGTCCACATGTTGAAGAATCTCCAGGGAGTCTTACTCGCGGAGCTGATCTCTGAAAAACGAACCACGCAAGGGGAGTGATCTGAAAGGCCCTGCGGCAGGAAGTTAGCCTCGCAATGAGGGTTCTCCAAAATCCAGCAATTATCGACCATGGCCCTGTCCAATTTAGTCCACACCGTGCCGTTGTTCCAGGTAAATTTCATGCCTGAAGAAGGCAAGTCCATTAGCCCGAGCAAGGAACAATAGTTCTCGAAATCTTTCATTTCACGAGGAGGAATCGGAACGCTAGATAATCTATCAGTAGGATGAAGGACTGAATTAAAGTCCCCAATAACAAGCCACGGCTTGTTGATGACTAATTTTAGACGGCATAATTCTTCCCACATCGGCTTCCTATTAGTGTTCGAGTGAAGGCCGTAGACAAAACTAACAAAATTGGTTTTATGGCTAATTTTGCAAGTAACCAAGGTGTGGATCATTTGGGGATGCACTCCAAGAATCTCCAAATCGACTTTGCCTTTATTCCAAATAATGGCCATGCGTCCGTTCTCGTGAGTGTTGAAATTGTTACACGAATCCCACCCCGTCGATCTTCTAGAAACGAAATAGTCCATTTTGCTAGCGGTGGATTTTGTTTCCAAAAGTCCAAAAACATCGATATTATTTTTCTTAATGAGGTGGAACACCTCATCCCGCTAAGGGTGAGTTAAACCCCTAATATTCCAAGTTGCAATAATCATTGACGTTTAGAGCACGCCCTCTTGCCAAGGAGGCCCGCTCCATTTCTTGTTTTCGGTAGATTTGGTCTTTCAATTAGTTGCAATGGCCTTTGGTTTAAGCGCTCGGTTGCCTTTCCCAACTAGTGAAAATGCCTGCAGGATAGCAACATATTCCGTTTAAATCGAGTGTGAAGAGATGAGTGATCATCCTCTTCTAAAACTTTCTTTGGGACGGGCACAGGGCCTTTAATCGACCCTCTTGCTTTTTCGATTGAGGGCTTGTATCTGAATTGTCTTTCGAGTGGTGATTGAGCAAGTTTACATGATGGCTCAATACTCCAATTGCGGGGGACTTAGGTGAAGACTCTTTGGCTCTTGTTTTATTTTCAGATGGTGCCTTCGGAATAGTTGGTCGAGAGGCAGCAACTTGTGGCTTTGCAGCGGCACCATCCGGCTTGCTCTTACTCGGTTCTTGCTTGTCAACAGCCTCATTCCTCCTACAATAGGCTGTTTGATGTCCAATATTTCTGCATATAGTACAATACTTTGGTTCATTTTCGAATTCAACTAGCTGGTCGAATGGCTTTCCATTAGAATCAATAATGGGAATGGTACGAACAAGCTCCTTTGTAACATCCACATCAATAAGCACTCTGGCATATGAGATGCGTTCCATTGTTGTTGTCAATTTGTCTGTCATAAGCGGCCTGCCTACTTTCGAAGAAATACGGCTGAGTAGCTTGGCGTTCCAACATTCAAGAGGCAGGTTTGGGAATTTGA
>CM065812.1:61639357-61684357 GCA_033398695.1 Orobanche coerulescens | reverse complement strand
TAGGGAACGTGAGTCGGGTTTAGACCGTCGTGAGACAAAGTTAGTTTTACCCTACCGATGATCGTGTCGCAATAGTAATTCAACCTAGTACGAGAGGAACCGCTTGATTCGCACAATTGGTCATCGCGCTTGGTTGAAAAGCCGCGGGCGTGGCTACCATGCGTTGGATTATGACTGAACGCCTCTAAGTCAGAATCCGAGCTAGAAGCGATGCATATGCCCTCCGTCCGCTTGCCGACCAGCAGTAGGGGCCTTCGGGCTCCCAAGGGCACTCGTCGTTGGCGAAGCCACCACGGCAGAATAGCCGTGTTGGCCGCCTTGAAGTACAATTCCCATCGAGCAGCGGGTAGAATCCTTTGCAGACGACTTAAATACGCGAAGGGGTATTGTAAGCGGCAGAGTGGCCTTGCTGCCACGATCCGCTGAGATTCAGCCCTTTGTCGCTTCGATTCGACCCCCCCCAGTCTCTCCCCATCAACTTAACATATATTTCCTCACCCAACCATATCGGAGGTTACAAATGCGTGAGTCCAGTGCTCTCTATGTCCCCTGTTTGTCTACGAGAAGTTTTCTCGAAGTCTTTTTATCAATCTAGGGTTGATCAAGGCATCTAGTGCTGTGCCAGCTCGGAGTCCCGACGGTTACTTCGAGACGGTGCACAAGCACAACATGAAGTGTGGTAAAATATTGTTGGGTTGTGCGTCGGCTCGGAGTCGCATTGGTTATTTTTATCAAGGCGTGTACAAGCACGACCGAAAGTCGGGAAGGCATGCCGACTGAGTCGGTAAAAAATATCTCGTTTTGAGATCGTGGAGTGCCAATAGTGCACATTATGAAATTCGAGAAGGCATCACGACTTTGTCGGGAGAAAAAGTCTCATAGGTTGTGTGCCGGCTCGGAGTCGCAGATGTTATTATCATCAAGGAGTGTGTACAACAAGCACAAATGAAAGTCGGGTCGGTAAAAAATGTGTTATTGGCTCCAAAGACTTTTTCTCTATGTGTCGTGGGTGGAAAAGACTCCAATATATACCAAAAACAAAAGTTGTACTTGTGGGGATTTGAACTCCCTACCTCATGCAAAACAATAAAAGTTTCAACCACTACACCACATATGCAATTTGTGGATAGAGGAACACTTTTATATATAGGGTTGATGTAACTTGAAATTTGCCTTTTCCAAAATCGACCAATCACATCATAAAATTAAGGTTAAGAGCATTGTTGTGCAAATTTTAAATTTCAGAAAATTGATCTCGGATCGATGGTATGTAGAGTTTGAAAATCTAAAAACCGTATAATTTTACTTAAAACCCAAATTAACATATGAAAAACACATTTTTTTTTGAAAAATTCGAGGACCAAACCGCCGTAGGCGGTTTGCAGCTGCGTTGATCTCGTCGAGATACCCGAAATCAAAAAAAAAATCGTCCAAAACGGACATTTTTACGCAAAGTTATGCCCTTCCAAAGTTTTGCATTCCCGCAACGCAATTGCGGAGTGGGTTCTCCGGCCTTTCAATGTCTACTGCACTCGTCCGTTTTAACTAAATTAAAAAAAATTATTTATTTTTATATATTATTAAATAATTTTCAACAATTATTAAATAAAGATATATTTTAAAAAATAAATACTCTTATTTCGTAATTTTGACTTAATTAAAAATAATTAATTTATGTTTATATATTATTAATAATTTTAAAAGAATTAATTATTATTTTAAGATAAAAATACATTTAAAACATACTATTTCGTAATTTTAACTAAATTAAAAAGTAATTTAGTTATTTTTATATTAATAATAATATTTTAGTAATTATTAATAATTATAAAATAAACAAAATAAATTTTAAAAGTAAAAATTATTCTTTCGTAATTTTTAATTCATATTTTGATTTATTTATTAATTTTTTTTCTGTTTTCAATAGTGATTGGTTTTTTTTATTTATTTAATATTTATAAAATTATAAATAACTTATTATTGTGTAAATATAATGTTTTATATTTTTTGTCAATATAAACTTATATAATAATTAATTTATAATAACTTATATTGGCTTTAAATTCGGAGTGGGTTCCTCAGCCTTTCAATGTCTACTGCACTCACAAGGGATTATTCTTCTAAGCCTATTATAGAAGGGGAGGGTGTGTGAGAGGGTGTCACGAGTGGCTTACTTGCGAGTAACTTCCAAGGGCCGAGTGCGGCCGCCCTCTAAAGAAACACACAAGAAAGTTTTCCCAGTTGTCGAGAACAAGATTCGGCGACTTGCTCGGTGGGTAGTGTGGGCGAGCGGCATTCTCTAACGTGGGTGTTCGATAACCAACCCGGTAGTCGGGCGACCATAGTGCGGGTGTTGCTTGCTTGTGCAAACATCGCAGAGAGAAGCTAGATTTTGTATTTGAGATCTTGTCCGTGAGTTGGTTGGTTCGGTCGAGCGGTAACCTCCACCGCTCGTGGGCTTTTTCGGCATTGTCTCGAACGGGAGTTTGGTAAGGCTTGGGTGGGCGGTCTCGGTGAGCGACGACTGGTACATGAGCGTTTGATAACCTATTGGGTCGTCGGACGAGCATGGTGAGGCGGTCGCTTGTTGGGGCAAAACATCGTAGTGGTGCCATGTTCTGCGATTAGATGCATGTTCTGAAATTGCTCGGTTGGTTCGGTAAAGCGGTGCCCAATCTCTTGTGGGTTTTTCCTATTAATTATTCGACCGAGATTTCGCTTAGCCGCCTGGGTAGCACGAGGGAGCGACGCACTGCACGTGAGTGTTCGATAACCTAGGTGGTCGGGCAAGCACGGTGAGGCGGTCGTTTCTTTGGGCGTAACATTGTAGTGGAGAGCTATGTTCTTTGAGTTGATGCGTTGCTAGTGAAATGCTCCGTGGGTTCGGTAGTGCGGTCCCTTTCTCGTGGGCTTATTTGGCTATGTTGCGAACAAGATTTGTGAGCTACTTTGGTGGGTAGCCTTTGCAAATGACGACCGATACGTGGGCGTTCGATAACCTAATTGGTGGTCGGGCGAGCATGGTGAGGCGATCGTTTGTTTGGGTAAGACATCGGAGTGGAGTGCTATGTTCTTGAGTCAAGCATTGCTCTTGAAATGCTCCGTGGGTTCGATAGTGCGGTCCCTTTATGCTCGTGGGCTTTTTTGGCAGTGTTGCGAACAAGATTTGATGAGCTACTTTGGTGGGTAGCCTTTGCAAATGACGACCGTGCGTGGGCGTTCGATAACCTAATTGGTGGTCGGGCGATCACGGTGAGGCGGTCGTTTGTTTGGGTAAGACATCGGAGTGGAGTGCTATGTTCTTGAGTCGAAGCATTGCTCTTGAAATGCTCGGTCGGTTGATTGGTCCCCTTGTCCCTAATATTTAAAGATGGCTTGTTCCTATCGGATGGCTGGTGTTGCTGATGAAATATTCAAGTTTGTTGGTCCCTTGTCCCTAATATCTAAAGATGGTGTGTTCCTATTGACGGTTGGTGTTGCTTCGGTGAAATAAAAATCAAGTTTCTTGATTGTGAGCTCGATTGATGCTATGTTTTGTTGTCGGCTCCTTGTGGGTATCGGTAATGGGTGCATTCGGCGAAGTCGAATGTTGGTTAAGAATGAGCATCATTGGTTTTGGAAATTCTTTTGAATTCGAAACCATGTTACGGTAGGATCATGTGTCCGCTAGTGATTTGTTTCCTACGTGCCTATCGGGGCAATGCTTGGGTGTGAGTTGTTGTTTCTGTCATGATGCACATATTATGTTTCGTGATGGCTTATAATTCCTTGTGTTCGGGCATTGTATACGTATGGTGCGTGAGTGGTGATTGGTTTATATGAGTACGTTGGATCCTTGCTCGGCAACGACGCCGTCTCATATATGCCTCTTCGATTATTGGCTCAAGCATGTCTTGGCTGCTGTTGGTTTCTGTGTTGAGTACCTATCTTGAAGGCATTTGAATGATTGAAGTGTCAAGTTTTTCGCCTTGTCTGCTCCCCCTTTGTGGATGCGGTGTTGGGTGAACCACAAACCACCTGTTGTGTTCCACGTTTAATGCCCCAATTTGTGTGCCTTAGATGTTGGCCCATGGCGCGGTGTACGATCTCTTGGATACGGAATATTTAGTAGGTAAGAGGTGTTCAATCGCCGCTTACCTTGAATCATGCTCGCGCTTCGCGTAACGACGACCGTGCATGTTTTGAATGAGCCCTTGTGGCTTAGCTCATGCGTTGCCGGCGTCTTTAAGGAATGCTACCTGGTTGATCCTGCCAGTAGTCATATGCTTGTCTCAAAGATTAAGCTCATGCGTTGCCGGCGTTTTTTTTTTTATTGTACCATCAAGTGAACTGAATGCTCTCTCTCTCTCTAGAATTTCTCTCCTACTTCTCTCTACAATCTTCATCCGTTTTTCTTCCATTCTTGAGTTTTCCGGACGACATTCAACTGATAACGTTCCTTTCGGAATTATTTCCGCCGCCTCGTGCGGCGGTACCTCTTTAAAAAAAAAAAAAATATATTAAATTCTGCCTCATGGCAGACAACTTTCATCAAATTGGGGAGGCTCCCATCAATTCCCTCGCCCGTCAACTCTCAGCATGTGAAGATGGCTGCATTTCCAATCAATTACCCACTACCCATAAATCAGATATCAAAAAACAAAAAAATAATAATTCACGTCCCTCAAGTCCCGTGAATTCACATGACAAAATTATCAATCCCCCCACCCATATCAATATTTTACTCCCCACCTCCTCTAAACCTGGTCAGTATCCCGCTGGAGAATCCCGGTCATCCTCTCTCCCTTCTTCACCGACATCCTCGCCGGATTTTGCTAACCTTCCAATCACTCATAACCAAACTCTCCCCCAAAACACTTCAAAAAATCTTGATTACAACCCCCCGGCCGTAAATCGGCGCCCAGAAACAGTTGGAGACTTGAAACCAGGGCCTCTCAATCGCGGATCTGACGTCTCTACGCGTGGTGAGATCCAAAAAATTACAGGCGACGGGGATAAGACCGATATCCATCCAGTGGAAACAACCTGCTCGGAAAATAATATCGGTCGTAATCCGCTCTCCCTAGATGATTTCCCGGCGCCAGTGACCCTCGACGATGCAGCTTCTGTCTCTGAAGGGGCGGCGCATGTATTTTTCAAAACCCTTGGTGGAATCACGCCTCCTGTGGACGGTAACCATGGGGAGCTGCAAAACACAATGGATTCTAAATCGAAGTACGCAGGTAAATCTGACTCCGAGGCTAGATCGACCGATATCAGGCCCAGCAGAGTTGGGAATCCTAATCCTCCGGTCATCCCGGTGGTAAAATCATATGCGGCCGCTACCTCCGGGGGCGCGGAGCACTTGAATGGGGTTTTTGGCATGGTGGACCGGACCGGAGAGGTTCCTACGGTGGTTTTTTCGAAACCAGAATGCGACAAGGCGTCTGAAGCCTTCCGCCTCTCAGTGGTTGGTAAATTTTCCTACGGTAAACCAGCTAATGAGGTAATCCGAACTACCCTTCATAATCTCGGGTATAAACCATGTAAAGTCCAGTATCTTAACCTACGTCATGTTTTAATTACATGTTTTAATGAGGAACAATTTGCTAAACTCCGTGTCCAACGTGAAATACCAATAGCCGGACTTCCGATGAGGGTCCTGAAATGGACACCAGATTTTGATTTTAAAAATGAACCGCCGGTTGTACCGGTTTGGCTTAAAGCATTTGCTCTCCCTATTCAATGGTTCGACGTTCGAAGTTTAAAAACAATTGCCAGTGTTTTTGGTGAATTTGTCATGGCTGACGAAGCTACTCTATCAAAATCTCGTCTAAACTATGCTCGTTTTTGTGTTGAAATAAATCTGGAAACTCCCCCGGTTGAGAAATTTGAAATATCTTGTAATGGTAAATCTGTTGCTATAAATGTTCAATTTGAACGGCTGCCAAAATACTGTCATTTTTGCAATCATATTGGCCACGCGGAAATGGACTGTTATATTAAGAACCATAAACTCAGGCCGAATTTTGCTGAAAAAAATAAACATCATGCTGAAAAGCTTGCTCACGTTAGTCATGCTTCTAAAAATAACAAAAAGGCTGAAAAAGCCCCACTATTGATTGAACAGGAAGAACAAATGTTTCAACATAAAGAGAAGGATAATATTGATCTTAACTTGCACAAAACTAATTTATCTCGTGTTGTGCAGGAGGAGGCCTTCCCGGTTAAGGATGCTCTATCTAATAACCCATTTAATGCTCTGAATCTTGTTGAGAATGATGAAATTATTGTGCTAGATTCTGTTGAACCTATTGATGAACATGTTTTGCAGGCTGATTCTTTGACTCCTCCCCTGGCTGACAAGCCAGACATGCCTGGGAGAGACTTAATCCCCCCTGACCTTGCACTGGCCCAGCCAGGGGGACTCCCCCCTAAACCTGTCGGTATTCCCCTACCCAAGACGGAAGGAATGCCCAAGGACATTTCTGAGTGTGCTCACAAGAAACCTAAAGAAGTAGAGAATAGTGACTTTTCCCGGGACACTTACTCTGCTTCACCTGATTCTTGTGGAAACACTGAGTCCGACTTGGGTATCCCTGACGTTGGCCCTGATATTGACTCTGATATTGGTGCAGGGCAAGTGGTGCTGCCTCTTCACCAGAAATCCCCCCGGAGCGAAAGGAATGAACAACGTTTACGTGATATTGAATATGGGAGACAGTTGGAAAGGGAGGCCCAGGGCCTCGTTGGTCCACCCAAAGACCACGACCCGAATGACGTCAACAACACGGAGCGCAGGAGGAGAAGTGCTAGAATCCAAAAAACCCCTACTGTTTCTAATGATTAACACCCTCATTTGGAATGTTAGGGGGATGGGTAAGAAAGATGCTAAACGGAATGTTAAAAACCTGAGTAGAGACCACCACGTGAATATTTTGGCTCTAATTGAGCCTAAAATTTCACTTGATGCGGCCTACTTTTGTAAATATCTCTGTTTCGAAAAAGTGGTTGCTAATCAAAGTAACCACATTTGGGTGTTCTTTGATCACAATTTTTCTTTTCAAATCTTGAAAAACACTGCTCACTTGCTCCACATGAAAGTCAGTTCAAATGCTTCTCCTGTCCCCTATTATTTAACCATTGTATATGGGAAAAATACTAGGGTCGAAAGGAGGGCTCTTTGGGATGACCTTCTTACTGTTAGCAATAATCAGGGGCCGTGGATTGTGGGAGGCGATTTTAATATCATTTTACACTCCCATGAAAAAAAAGGTGGAGCGTTTCCTACCCCTTCGGAGATGGAAGACTTCCATGATGCTCTTTTTGACTGTAATCTTATAGACTTTGGCTTCATTGGTTCGCCGTTTACGTGGTATAGCAATTTTATTTGGCAAAGGCTCGATAGAGTTTTACACTCTCCGGCTTGGTTTGATACCTTCCCGGATTCGAGTGTAAAACACCTATCCCGCCTTCACTCGGACCATTCGGCGATTTTATGTAGTTTTGGTAACAACAAGTTCAAACCTAAACCCTCGTTTCGTTTTCAAAATATGTGGATCAAGCATAAAGATTTTCTGGGGATTGTTAGAGATTCATGGCAGATCCCGGTTCATTCGTCGGGTATGCCCAAACTTTTGAACAAACTTTCGAGAGTTAAACTTTCTTTAAAAGATTGGAATAAAACACATTTTGGCGATATTTTCACTAAAGTTGTCAAGCTAGGAGCTAGTGTCGGATCCGAGATCAAGTTTGATAATAACCCTTCCGACAACAATCTTATTTTTTTAAAAAATACCAGAGCAAATCTCAATCTTACGATGGCTATGGAAGAGGACTTTTGGAAACAAAAAACCAATCTTAAATGGTGCCTCGAAGGGGAACGGAACACCAAATTTTTTCATGACCTTGTCAAATCCAAAAGGAGCAAAGCCAAAATCTTTCAAATTATGGATGGCATCCAAATCACGGACCCCGTCGATATCCAAAAATCTGGAGTTAATTACTTCTCTACCTTTTTTAAATGTTCTGATTTTACTCCGGCTGATATTAAGCCGGACATTATCCCCTGTCTCATTAATACTGTTGATAACCACAATTTGTGTGCCATGCCGGATGTGGATGAAATTAAACAAGCTGTTTTTAGTATTGATCCGGGCAGTGTGGCCGGCCTGGATGGTTTTAATGCCTTATTTTTTCATAAGTGCTGGGACATTATTGGTACTGATGTATGTGAGGCAGTGTGGGATTTTTTCTCCGGAAACCCCATGCCCAAATCCTTTTCGTGTACTACTATTTCTCTTATCCCCAAATGCTCTCCCCCCCTTGCTTGGAAGGATTTTAGGCCGATAAGCCTTTGTAATACCACTTATAAAATCATTGCGAAAATCCTCAGTACCAGATTGGGCCGCCTTCTTCCGAAAATTCTAAGCCCAGCCCAATCTGGCTTCATTAAAGGTCGCCTCATTACTGATAATATTTTAACGGCCCAAGAAGTCTGTCATGACATATCTACAGCTGATTCAAACGTTTTGATTAAATTAGATATGGAAAAAGCCTACGATAGGCTTAACTGGGCTTTTCTATTAAAAATTTTAAAAGCCTTCGGCTTCTCGGATGCTTGGGCTGCCATGATTTATCGTTGCATTTCAAATTGTTGGTTTTCGATTCTCATTAATGGGAGCCCTGTGGGCTTTTTTAAATCCGACAGGGGCATCAGACAAGGTGACCCCCTGTCGCCTCTTCTCTTTGTGATTGCGTCCGACTATTTATCTAGACTATTGGATAAAACTTTTCTTGCCCACCCCGATATGTTTTTCAAAATCAGGAAGAAGGTTCGGATTTCACACCTTGCTTATGCTGATGATGTGTTAATCTTTACCAATGCTTCCTACAATAATCTCCTCATTCTCAAAAATTGCCTAGATCACTACACCGCGAGCTCAGGACAAAAAATTAATAACTCTAAAAGTTCTTTTATTTTTGCCAAGCCGAACAATTTGTTGGTTCGTATGGTGAAACAAACGACTGGATTTTCTCAAACGAGTCTCCCAATTAATTATTTGGGAGCCCCATTATGGAAAAGGAATCAAACTTTTGACATGTATGGTGAGCTTATTGCTAAAACCAGCGCCAAATTCCAGTCGTGGAATCACCTATTACTTACCTCGGGTGGCAGACTAGAACTTATTAAAACTACCCTGAGCTCTATTCCTTTCTATTGTCTCCAAGTCCTTAAACCCCCTAAAAATGTCATTATCTTCTTCGAACGGCTTTTTAACAAATTTCTTTGGGGTTCCAACGACAATAGAAAGAGACTTCATTGGGCAGCATGGCTTAGGCTCTCTTACCCTAAGGAAGAAGGTGGTCTTGGTTGTAGGAGTCTGGGGGACATCATTAAAGCGGCTCAAATTAAACTTTGGTGGAGGTTTCGTACCTCATCTAATATTTGGACCCAATTCATGAAAGCTAAATATTGTAAACGTCTCCACCCCATGGTGGTTAAATCCAACCCCAATGACTCTCCTACCTGGAAAAATCTTTGTGACATTCGTTCCTTAGCTGATAAATGGATTTTTTGGTATATTGGTGATGGCGATATCTCGTTTTGGCACGACAATTGGTGTGACTTTAGCCCGCTGTCCCAATGGGCTTCTAACCCCCGGCTAAACACCACCATTAACAATTTTTGGACTTCACACGGATGGGATCGATCCAAACTTCTCTCCGTCATTCCCTCGGATCTTGGGGATTACGTTATGACTTTTCCCACTCATGTAGAGTCGGGCCCTATCGCTAATAAGGCCGTCTGGAAACTTACCTCCCACGGCGGTTTTTCCTTTAAAAGTGCGTGGGAGGCTATCCGCCAACGTCATGATACTCATCTTATTTTAAAACATTGTTGGAATCAAATTATTACCCCTACTATGTCGTTTTTCATGGTTAGACTTTTGAAAAAATGGATTCCCACTCCGGACGGCCTTAGTACGAGGGGCATTAGTGCTGATAATTCTTGTTTTTGTTGTGATAGCACCGAGGACCTGCCCCATCTTTTTCTTAATGGCCCGATCGCATCTTCGGTTTGGGCCAACTTTTGTTCCTTATTGGGCATCCCTCTTTTACAAACCAGATCTATTTCTTTAGTTATATCCCATTGGTTTAATAAAGCCTCGGGTGCTATCCACATTTTACGCATCATTCCGATACTCATTCTGTGGTTTATTTGGTGCTCTAGGAGCGACATGCGGGTCAAGAAGATTCCGTTCACGGCTCAGGGTGTGCGATCGAATTTGGGACTACCTGCTCATGATTAAAGGCCTCAAATGCATTCGCCGCGGGCCCGGCTAGGCGCACCGCTCTTTCGGATATTTTGGGTCTTCATTTCGCCCTTTGCAATTTTATTAATAATTTTGCATGTAAGTGTAATAACAATATTATGAAAAAAATCTACATAGTGAGATGGGTCAGGCCGACTCCTAGGACAACCAAAATCAACACAGACGGGGCCTCAAAAGGCAACCCCGGGGAGTCGGCTGTGGGGGGGATTGCTAGGAATTTTTTGGGCGAACCTATCTTTGCTTTTCACGAATTTATCGGCAACCATTCTAATAATTTTGCCGAACTTTTTGCTATTTGGAGAGCGCTGGACCTTTGCCACGACAGAAACATTCGTAAGGTTTGGGTTGAGATGGACTCGGCCATTGCCCTTTCCCTAGTCAACTCGCCTAACAAGGGTAATTGGCAAGTGCTAAACATCTGTCACAAAATTGCATCGTTCAGGCGTGTCATGGATATCTCATTCTCTCACATTTATCGGGAAGGGAACACCATTGCGGACCACCTCGCTAATGAAGGTTGTAAGTTCAGAAATTTTCAGCTTTATAGCCCGTCTGATCTGTTCGGGAAGATTAATGGCTTGATTCGGCTCGATAAAATTAATTTTCCATATGTTAGGTTTAAATAATCTAGTCGGCTGTTATTGTCATTAATCGGGGCGTGTAGAGGGGCTCGTCCTCCCTCAATCTCTTTGGGCGTGTAGTGGGCCTCGTCCCCCCACATTTCTGATCCAGTTAATAAATTTGGTTTTAAAAAAAAAAAAAAAAAAAAAAAATACCCGAAAAAAAAAAAAAAAAGTAATTTCTCTTTTAAAAGTGCTTGGGAAAGTACTAGACAATGTAAAAATGAACATAATTTTCTTAAGAAATGTTGGAATCCTTTGATTACCCCTACCATTTCCTTTTTTATGGTTCGTGTTTTTAATGGCTGGATTCCGACGTCGGACTGGCTTGCTCGGAGAGGGATGATCATTGATATCCCTTGTTTTTGTTCTCCCGAGCCGGAAACATGATCTCATCTTCTACTTAGTGGCCCCGTGGCAACAAAAGTTTGGGATGTGTTCCACACTATTGCCGGTTTCAAGAGGCCGAACACCAACAATATTGCCATGGCCTTGGCTCCGTGGTTCAACAATTCGAGAGGTAAAATTCATATTTTCCACATCATCCCAATCCTTATTGCTTGGTTTTTGTGGTGTTGTAGGAATGACATAAGGATGAAAGCCATACCATTCACGGCTGAGAGGGTGTGCGGTCGGATTTGGAACTATCTCCGGGCTCTTAAAATACCCGAAAAAATCAATGGATCCTTTTGGAAGGGGGCTGCCAACTATGCGATTCGTCTTGGAGCGAAGGCTGCCCCAAACAAATCATTACATTTTTTGCGGTTAGATGGGCTAAACCGTGTTTGGGGTGGGTTAAACTTAATACGGATGGTGCGGCCAAGGGTAATCCGGGTTGTGCGGGGTCGGGTGGCATTATTCGTAACCATTTAGGGGTCCCGTTGCTTTATTTCTCGGAATTTTAGGGACCAAACTAACACTTATGCGGAACTTTATGCGATTTGGAGGGGAATCGACCTTTGTTTGGATAAAAATTGGGACAACATTTGGGTGGAAACGGATGCTAAAGTTGCTATTCGTCTCATTCATGACAATGCCAATTGCCATTGGAAACTCCAAAGTTTGATTGTGAAAATTCGGAAATTTCTGTCCAAGGCCAATATTCGCATCTCCCACATTTATAGAGAAGCAAATGGTGTTGCCGACATCTTGGCTAATCAAGGATGTCATCGTCGGGATTTTTACTGTTCAGATGGCCGTGATCTTAAAGGCAAAATTGTTGGGCTGATTAGGCTTGATAAAATGAGCTTTCCTTATATTAGGAGTAAAAAGACTTGATTGTGGCCTTTCTTTGTTTAGGCCGTTTCGTTTAATTGCATATGTTTTAAGTTTGGGCGTGTTGAGGGGCTCGACCTCCCTCGATCTCTTTGGGCGTGTAGTGGGCCTCGTCCCCCCACATTTCTGATCTGATTTATAAATTTCGTTTTTTTTAAAAAAAAAAAAGTATGAACTAATTCAGAGGTGTTCAGAGGAAGTCTACTTGCCATTGGAACCTTCAAAACTTGGTGTCTAAAATTCACAAACTCTCGGATCAAGTGACAACTCGTTTTTCCCACATCTATAGGGAAGGGAATGGGATTGCTGACATACTTGCTGATCAAGGATGTTTTCGTCGAGATTTTTTTTGTTCGAATGGGCATGATCTTAAAGGGAAAATCCGTGGCCTTATTCGTTTAGAAAAAATTAGTTTTCCGTATCTTAGAAATAAAAAAGTTTTGCCTCGTTAGTTTTGGGGCTTTTGTCTTGGGGCGTGTAGAGGGGCTCGTCCTCCCTCGTTCCTCTTGGGCGTGTAGAGGGACTCGTCCACCCTCAATTTCCTGGTTTGTTTAATAATATTCCGTTTTTTTTTTTTTTAAAAAAAAAAAAGTATGAACTAATTCAATGCATGTGTAAGTATGAACTAATTCACAATTCACATTTTTCGGATGCTTCTCTCTCTAAAAAATTTTCTCCCCCTTCTCTCTACAATCTTCATCCGATCTTCAAGTGTTCTTGAGTTTTCCGAACGTTTCTTTCAAAAACTGCTGATAACGTCTATCCTTTTCATCCCCACCGCCGCCTAGTGCGGCGGTCTTCTTATTTTTTAGAAAAAAAAAAAACAAAAAAAAATATTTTTTTCTCTGCCTTTATGGCAGATTCAAAGCTGCCAACTGGGGCGGCTACTTTTGGTAGCCCCAATATTGACCCAGTCCCTCTCCCAACATCAGCGTGTGATATCAATATTCATGGGGCGGGAGAAATCACGAAAGATGCTCAGAATAAAAAACTCAATATTGACTATCCAAGCATAATTTACGGATCTACATCCCAGCCATCAACTTCAGATCTAGAGACATGTGTTGGTGTTGACAAAGCCAAAAACTCACAAAAATCGAGCCAAACAAATATAAATCAATCGGTTTGTATTAAAAATACAAACCCCACTTGTGATAAAAAGGTATCTCACGATAGCCTTTCTGTTAGTCTCCTTCTTCCTAATCATTCCGTCTCTTTCTCTGAGGGCGGTTCCTCTCCGCGCTGGTTCAATTCTTCGGCGGTCGGCGTCTTTCCTCCTGCGGCGGTCTGTCCTGGTGGTGCCGGTTTGTTCGGTGATGCTGTGTCGCCGGCGGTGGTCGCTTTTGGTGGTTTCGCCGCGTCGGAGTCGCGCCTTGGTGCCGGTCCCGTTTCCCTCCCGGTGGTTCCGGGTGCTGTTTTCCCTGATCCGGCGTTCCCCTCCTCGGCCGTTGCTCCTGGTCTCGCTGGTGGTCCGGTCGGTGTTGCAGTCGGTGGTCCTCATTCGGCTGTTGGTGTCTCCAGTTCGGCGGTTGGTGTTGTTCCTTCGGCCGCGGGTTTTCCTGGTGGCCCGGTTCCTGTTGGTGGCCACATTCTTGTTGCGATCGGGGTGGCTCGTGGCCGCTCTGCCCGCCTGTAAGTTCTCCGGTTTCTCTTTCTTATTGCTCTGTTCCCCCTTCTCCCAACCCGGTAAATTTATGCCCGGAGGCGCTGGATAAGGCGGCGGTCATCGCCGGTGGAATTTTAAAATATCATGTTCCGGAGGTTCCGGTGGCTAATCCTGTTTATATAAATAATGATGGACTGGAAGAGGGGGAAATACCGGATATTCCGGTCAATCCGCCTATCGGTGTTGTTAAATCATTTGCTAATATTGTTGCCAATTGTTCTTCGTCTAGAGCCCGTTTGGGCTCCATTGATTCCGCTGCCGAGATCCCGACAGCTATTTTCACTAAACAAGAATGTGATGATGTTTCTGCTATTTATAAATATGCATTAATAGGTAAATTTTCATATGGCAAACCTCCGAACGAAGCTATAGCTAATCATTTGAAAATTGCCGGATTTGGTGTGTGTAAGGTTCAGTTTCTTAATGCTAAACACGTGCTGATTACTCTGGGTAGCGAAGCTGCCTACACCAAACTGTGGCTCGGCCGCGAATCTCATGTTTTAGGGTTCCCGATGAGACTGTTTAAATGGTCTCCTTTTTTCAATTTCAAACATGAACTGGCTACTGTCCCGATTTGGGTGAAAATTTTAGCTTTACCGATTCAATGGTTCGATTTACGTGCATTACAAACGGTGTCTGATTTGATTGGTGACTTTTTGAAACCGGATCCGCAAACCCTTAATCGGACTAGATTAAATTATGCTCGGGTATGTGTTGAAGTTAATTTACAAAATCATCTTCCTGATCAAATTGCTATTAAATGTGATGGAGTTTCGTCAATCCACTCGGTTGAATACGAAAAACTCCCAAAATATTGTTCTCACTGTCATCATATTGGGCATGATATAGATATGTGCTACTTTAAAAATCCATCGCTGAAACCGAAAGAGTTCCCTAAATTTAATCAGGTGAGTAAAACAACTTCAATTATCAAAGAAAATGCAAAATCTAATATAGTGAAAGAACCGGTCCCTATTGATGATAAAGGACCCACTAGTATTACGAATTTGTGTTTGGAGAATGTTGCAGGTTCCTCTGAAATGCAACAAGTATGGCAGGTGAGCAAGTCGAAAAATGCCTTTAAGGCTCTCCCGAACCCGAAGGAGTCGGAGACCAGGGGAACACTTCTTATTAATAACGCTACCCTCCCCAAAAAAGTTGTTACTGATTGGGCAGGTGATGTTGAAGGTCTTTTAGAGGCGGATGAAACAGAGGATATTGAACCTATGACCGATCAGGGGATCATAGTAGTGGACAAGGGCAAGAGGCCGCAAATTGAGACTACTAATATGTTCGACCTGTTACAAATTGAGGAAGAAATGGTAGGAAAAAAAAAGTGTATTGTTGATAATCAGAACATTTCTGTTCATGTTTTCCCCCCTCCCCCAAAAAATCAAGATTGTATTAAACCCACCCCGCCTATAGATGTAGTTGATTTCTTGGTTGATCCCCTCCCCTCCAAAATGACTGGTGATTGTTCTGTTAATCCCACCCCAACATTACCTCCAGTCATTTTGGATATTTGTCGTTCGACCACGTGTAATTCCTCGAATGGGCTCGCGGACGCCGAACTAATCGGGCCATCTTTGGCTCCTGATAAGCTGGATCTTTCTACTGGGGAAGGTATGTCGTCTGACTCCCTTTTTCCCACAATGAGTCCTGTTGGTTCAGCTGTTATCGATTGTGCGTTGATTGTTGATTGTGTATCAGGGGAAAGTTCTGGGAACTCCCAAAGTCCCCCCTTGCTCCCAAAAATTTTTAAACTATCATCTTCGGATGATGATTCGGATCAAGGGACCATTAAGGGAGACTTTGAGGATTGCAGATCTGAACCCTCCCTTGATTCATCTAAAAATGTTGTGGATGGTTATTTATCTGATTGGGAAAATACTAACAAAATAGGGGCTCCTAAAGCCCGTACTAAAGCGACGGTGGTTGCTCTTCCAGTCCCTCTTCCAGTCCCATCGGAAGATACTGTTAAAAAGGATCATTCGAAAACTCGGGGCAAAAATAATATAAATAATGATAAAAAGAAGGCTCCTCCAAAAGCGGTCACTAAACGAAAACAGCATAAATGATTAATACGCTTATCTGGAACGTTAGAGGTATTGGCAATGATTCTGCCCAAAAAATTGTTAAACTACTAAAAAAAGAGCATAATCTTAATATCTTGGCTCTCATTGAACCTAAGGTAGTCTTGAATGCTAATTACTACTGTAGGTTATTTGGCTTTGATAAGGTGGTTGCTGATTATAATAACCATATTTGGATATTCTCGGATATTAACACTAAAATTTCGGTCTTGAATAGCACGGATCAATTGCTGCACACGTCCGTTTTATCTGCTTCCCTTGCTAAACCTTTCTTGTTAACGGTGGTGTACGGGAAGAATACCAAAATTGAGTGTAGAGCCTTGTGGGAAGACCTCACTAGTGTGTGTCAATCCCAAATTCCTTGGATGGTAGGCGGTGATTTTAATATTGTTCTGCATCCTTGTGAGAAAAAAAGGGGATAATCCTCCAATCCCTTCGGAAATGGAAGAATTTAGGGATGCCATCCTTGAATGTAACCTTACCGATGGGGGATTTGAAGGTTCTCCCTATACTTGGTACAGCAATTTCATTTGGCAACGGTTGGATCGGATTTTATTCTCCTCGGAATGGTTTAATTCTTTTCCTTCTTCTTTGGTTAAACACATTCCCAGGCACACTTCGGACCACCACTCTCTTCTTTGCAAATTTAGTACATTGAAGAATATTCCCGCCTCCTCTTTTCGGTTCCAAAATATGTGGATTAAACACCATAATTTTTTGAACACCGTTAGGGAATCGTGGGATATCCCTCTTCCATTTTTTGGTCTTAAGAGACTCTCTTTTAAACTTACCCGTCTTAAGCTTACTCTTAAGGAGTGGAACAATATTCATTTTGGTAATGTTTTTGATAAAGTTGCCAAGGCCCAGGAATGTGCGAAACATGCTGAGGAGAATTTTGACTCCAATCCAACCATTGTCAACATGGAATATCTTAAATCGGCTAATATAACCCTCAACCTTGCTTTGTCCATTGGAGAGACTTTTTGGAAAGAAAAAGTTCGTATGAAATGGAATATGGAAGGGGAAAGAAATACTAAATTCTTTCATGATCTAGTCAAGAAGAATATGAGTAAGAATTTTATTCATAATATTCATGACGACGGAAACGTCCTTGATAATCCCAATGATATTAATGACTCTGCTGTTAGATTTTTTAACAACAGTTTCCATAATATGGACACGGATCTCTCTCTAGTTAAAGATAACCTCATCCCTTCCCTTATTACTGAGATTGATAATGTTGAGCTTTGCAAAAACCCCTCTTTAGAAGAGGTGCGTGAGGTTGTCTTTGATATGGAGGGTGATAGTGTTGCGGGGCCTGATGGATTTAATGCTAAATTTTTTCAAGAGTGTTGGGATATTATTGCCTCTGATGTTCTTGAAGCAACGTGTGATTTTTTTTGGAGGAACAGATCTTTCAAAAGCTTATTCTTCAACCACTTTATCTTTTATTCCTAAAATCTTGGCGCCAAACTCTTGGAAAGATTTCAGACCTATTAGCCTCTGCAATGCGTCTTACAAAATTATTTCTAAAATCCTTAGTAAGAGGCTGAGTCGTATTATTCCTCGCATTATTGTCCCTTCTCAGTTGGGTTTCATCAAGGATCGGCTCATCACGGATAACATCCTCACGGCTTTGGATGTTGTCGATGACATCTCTAGATCTAAGATGAACACCATTATTAAGCTTGACATGGAGAAAGCTTATGATAGAGTCAATTGGGATTTTTTGTTCAAAATTTTAGCTCTATTTGGGTTTTCTAATCGTTTGATCAATTTGATTAAACAATGCGTGAGTTCGGCTTGGTTCTCCATTTTAATTAATGGTTGCTCGGTCGGCTATTTTAAATCTGGGAGAGGGCTGCGTCAAGGGGACCCGATTTCTCCTTTACTGTTTGTCATTGCATCTGATTACTTCTCTCGTTGTATTGATGACATGTTTGCTCGTAATCCTCAAATGGCGTATATCATTCGCAAAAATGTTAAGATTTCCCACTTAGCTTACGCTGATGATACTCTTCTTTTCCTCAAGGCGTCGGAGAGTAATTTGCATATTCTTAACAATCTTCTTAACCACTATGAGAGTGTTTCGGGGCAGAAAAATTAATAATGCTAAAAGCCTTTATATTATGCAGCACCCTCCCTCTAATTTGGCTAATCTTGTGCACACCATTACGGGGTTCCAAATGTCTAGCTTACCGATCACCTACTTGGGAGTTCCTTTGTGGAAGGGGAATCCCACCTTTGCTATGTTCCATGAGATTGTCCGTAAAATTCAACTTAAGATTTGCTCGTGGAACCACCATCTTCTCTCTTTAGGTGGTCGGATCGAGCTTATTAAATCGGTACTCAACTCTATTGCATTTTATTGCCTTCAAGTGGTGAAACCTCCGGCTAATGTAATCACATTCATTGAGAGGCTTTTCAATAAATTCCTTTGGGGATCTAATGATGCTAAAAAGAAAATGCACTGGGCGTTTTGGTCTAAACTGTGTTACCCTACGAGTGAGGGTGGTTTGGGTTTTCGGGATCTTAATGATATCATTAAAATAGCTGAGTATAAATTGTGGTGGAGGTTTCGCACTTCTAATAACATATGGTCTCAATTTCTTATGGCTAAATATTGTAAGAGGCTTCACCCAATGGTGGTGAAAATTAACCCATTTGATTCGGTCATTTGGAAGCATATGTGCAATATTAGGCTTCTTGCGGATAAGCTGATTTTTTGGAATAGTGGTACAGCGGATGCTTATTTTTGGCATGATATGTGGTGTGATTTTAGCCCTCTAACTAGTTTACACCCATCTAAGTCCAAATCTCGTCTTAAAGATTTTTGGTCTAATGGGGTTTGGGATAAAACTAAGTTACTGGCCTCTATTCCGCCTGATTATTGTGATTCTATTTGTGCTCTTCCCGCTGATGTGGCGAATCCTAAAATTTGCTGGAAACTGTCCTCTAATGGGGACTTTTCCTTTAAAAATACTTGGGATCATATTAGACAACGTAAGGAGGTTAACAAATGTCTTAAACTTTGCTGGAATGCTATTATTACTCCTACAATTTCCATTTTATGGTTCGTGTGTTTAATAAATGGATCCCTACTCCGGATTGTCTGGCTCTTAGAGGCATAATGTCTAACATTTCTTGTTTTTGTTGTGGGGGTCAAGAAAGTCTCCTTCATCTCCTTGTGGCCGGGCCAGTGGCCTCTAAAGTGTGGGATGTCTTTTACTCGATTGCTGGCCTAGCTACTTTAGAACATTATCGGTGTTGACCAATTTTGAGGAGTTGGTTCAAGAAAGCGCAAGGTAAAATTCATATCTTCCATATCATTCCGTGCTTATTTGTTGGTTTCTTTGGTGCTGTAGGAATGATAAAAGAGTTAAAAAGATTCCTTTCACGGCCAAGCGAGTTTGTGCTAGAGTTTGGAATTACCTTCGTTTCATTAAGGTGCCTAGGAAAGCTCGGCACTTTTGGCATCGGGGGGATGGATTTGCGGCTAGGTTGTGTATTTCGATACCCCCGCCTCCCAAAATAAAACTCACGACCGTCAGTTGGGCTCCCCCTCCCGTTGGGTGGTTTAAATTGAATACGGATGGGGCGGCCAAAAACAACCCAGGTTTAGCGGCTGCCGGGGGGATCCTTCGGGATCATCGGGGTATTCCTAGATTCTGCTTTTATGAATTTATTGGCGAACAATCTAACTCTTATGCGGAGCTCTTTGCGATTTAGCGCGGAATTGACCTTTGTGCGGAGAAAGGGTTCCACAATATCTGGGTTGAAGCCGATTCGACCACTGCCATTAATTTGGTTTCTTCCGAGTCTGCTTGTCAATGGCATCTTCAGGGATTAATCTCTAAAATTAAAAAAATTGCTAGCGATATTAATATTCGTTACTCCCACATTTATAGAGAAGGAAATGCGATTGCCGATCACCTTGCGAATCAAGGCTGCCTTCATAGAAATTACTCCTACTCTGATTGTCAAGATCTCGTAGGGAAGATTCGTGGACTGATTCGTCTCGACAAAATGGGATTCCCTTATATTAGGAGTAGGAAATACTTTGATCCTTAACATGTAATCTGTATTCTTTTTAGCTTTCATGATGGGTTTCCAATCATTTGGCTTGGTGAGGATCTAGCCACCCTCGGTTTTTGGACGTGTAGAGGGGCTCGTCCTCCCTCAATCTCTTTGGGCGTGTAGTGGGCCTCTTCCCCCCACATTTCTGTTCCGGTTTATATATTTCGGTTTTTTTCCAAAAAAAAAAAAAGTATGAATTAATTCAAAAATTCAAAATTCAGAAAAATTTCTCAATGCTCTCTCTCTCTCTAGAATTTTTCTCCTCCTTCTCTCTACAATCTTCATACACTCTTCTTGCATTTTTGAGTTTTCCGATCGGCATTCATCTGATAACGTTCGTTTTTTTCGCATTTTCGCCGCCTTGTGCGGTGGTCCATCATTAAATATTCTGCCTCATGGCAGACAAAAATAAGGAATCTGGGGCGGCTTTTCCCGACCGTCAACTCTCCCCCTCCCCCAAAACAGATCCCGGTCCCCAGCATGTGATTCTTTAAAAATTATTCCTCCCGTGAACTCCACTAATTACGGGGATAAAGTTACATCTCCAAATGTACTGCCAAAAAACATTGCACATGGGGATATTCCCCAGATTTCAAGTCCGATTCACATGACGAACGGTCAAAAAAAAACTGTTGAATTTTTTTACACAAAAAGCGGTGCTGATGTTAATATCACATGTGAGGTGATACCCCACAATCAACTCAACACTCTCTCACAGAAAACTTGCAGAGGAGAAAAGGCTTCGGTCCAGACTCTCCTTCCTCAAAAAAACGAGGCCTGCCCTACCGGAGATGTAAACCCAAGTGTGACCGGAACTTCTCTAAAAAATGCTCCGTTAAAAAATCATTCCCGTCCCTCATCTCAATCACTTCCTTCCTCCCCCAAACAAATCCACCCGGAATTCATCAACAAAACGCTATTCTATAATTCTAATATCCCGTCTTTATCCACTGGAATTCCTATAAAAAATCCTACAAATCTAACTGCAAAATCATCGGGCGTGGAGAATAAGCCTGTTTCTCACATAGATCCGGCGGAAACCCAAACAAACCGTTCGGTTTTTAATATTGGAGGGAATCCGATCTCCCTTGATGATTTCCCGACACCAGCAACTCTCGGTTTGGTGGCTGCCTCCGTGAATGGCTCCGACCCGAACGAACCTTCCACGGTCCCAGAACCAGATGTTGCGGGAAAAGCGGTCGCGGATGTTCTGCCGGCTGGAACCTCTGAGTTCCGAATCAACAAAGACGGAAATCCAGAGCCTCCCCAGGTTCGGGTTCCAAAATCTTATGCTGCGGCGACCTATGGCGGCGCAGACCACTTGCCCGATGCTTTCGGTTCGGTTGACCGGTCTGGTAATGTGCCTACTGTTCTCTTCTCTAAACTAGAATGTGATAAAGCTTCTGAAGCTTTTCGTCTCTCGGTAGTTGGTAAGTTTTCCTACGGAAAACCGACAAATGAGGTAATCCGAACTACCCTTAATAATCTTGGGTATAAACCGTGTAAAGTTCAATATCTAAATCTCCGCCATGTGTTAATTACTTGTTTTAATGAGGAATAATTTGATAAACTTCGTATTCAACGTGAGATTCCGATTGCTGGACTTCCGATGAGAATTTTAAAATGGACGCCCGACTTTGATTTTAAAAACGAACCGCCGGTGGTTCCGGTCTGGCTCAAAGCTTTCGCACTACCAATTCAATGGTATGATATTCGGAGTCTTAAAACGATTGCTAGTGTTTTTGGTGAATTCGTTATGGCGGACGAAGCAACCCTATCTAAATCTCGGTTATACTATGCTCGTTTTTGTGTCGAAATCAATCTTGAGACACCCCCTGTTCAAAAATTCGCCATTTCATGTAATGGTAAATCTGTTGATATAAATGTTCAGTTTGAACGATTGCCTAAATATTGTCACTTCTGTCATCATATTGGACACGAAGAAAAGGATTGTTATATTAAAAACCATAAACTTCGACCTAATTTTGCTGAAAAAAACAAACTCCTTGCTGAAAAAATTCCACAACTGAACCATATTGTCAAAGATAACAAAAAGGTGGAAAAACCTAAAGTTGTCTGGGAACAGGTTGAACATCGTGGATCTAAAGAAAATTCCCCCCAGAAAAAAATTACCGCACCTAAAATGGATGAAATTTTATCTCATAACTCGTTTAATGTTTTGATTGATGATGTAGAACCTCAAGTTCCTTCAACTTCTTTGAAAGATGGTACTGAACTCATTGTTTTGGATCTTGTGGACAGGGCCCCGGGAACTCCCGCCTCTTCCCCAACCCCGGCTGCTAAGGTAGACATGCCTGGGAGAGATTTAATCTCCCCGGATCTTGCTCTGGCCCAGCCGGAGGTGCCCTTATTAATCTCACCTACCCTCCCCCAGACAAAGGGATCTGCCAAAGATGACCCCGAGTGCTCCTACAAGAAACAGAAGGAAGATGAGCAGAGTTACTCTTTCGGGGATACTAACTCAGCTTCCTCTGGCTCTTGCGGAGATACCGAGTCAGATTTGGAAACCCCATTGGCTGATTTTGATGGCATTTGTGCAGATAATAGTGGAATTGTGTTGGCGCTTCCCCTGCCCCAGCATCAATCTCCTCAATCTCCTCTTTCTCCTCGGAGCCTGAAGAGACAGGAAAGACAGCGTCGTCTCATTGAATACGGGCGACAAATTGAAAGGGAGGCCCAAAGCCGCGGTGATAACGAGGACTTGGGTTCTCTGGCCATTCCTAACACGGAGCTCAGGAGGAGCGCCAGGATCCAAAAACCCCCTAATGTGTCCAATGAATAACACCCTTATCTGGAATGTTAGGGGGATGGGTAAGAAAGATGCTAAACGGAATGTTAAAAACCTGAGTAGAGACCACCACGTGAATATTTTGGCTCTGATTGAACCTAAAATTTCACTTGATTCGGCCTACTTTTGTAAATATCTCAGTTTTGATAAAGTTGTTGCGAACCAAAGTAACCACATTTGGGTGTTTTTTGCTCACAATTTTTCTTTTCAAATTTTGCATAACACTGCTCACTTGCTTCACATGGAAATCAATTCAAATGCTTCTCCTGTCCCCTATTATTTAACCATTGTCTATGGGAAAAATACTAGGGTCGAAAGGAGGGCTCTTTGGGATGACCTTCTTACTGTTAGCAATAATCGGGGGCCGTGGATCGTGGGAGGCGATTTTAGTATTATTTTACACTCCCATGAAAAAAAAGGTGGTGCGTCCCCTATCCCTTCGGAGATGGAAGACTTCCATGATGCTCTTTTTGACTGTAATCTTATTGACTTTGGGTACATTGGTTCGCCGTTTACGTGGTATAGTAATTTAATTTGGCAAAGGCTCGATAGAGTTTTACACTCTCCGGCTTGGTTTGATACCTTCTCGGATTCGAGTGTAAAACACCTATCCCGCCTTCACTCGGACCATTCGGCGATTTTATGTAGTTTTGGTAACAACAAGTTCAAACCTAAACCATCGTTTCGTTTTCAAAATATGTGGGTCAAGCATAAAGATTTTATGGGGATTGTTAGCGATTCTTGGCAGATCCCGGTGCATTCGTCGGGTATGCTCAAACTTTTGAACAAACTTTCGAGAATTAAACTTTCTTTAAAAGATTGGAATAAAACTCATTTTGGTGATATTTTCACTAAAGTTTTTGAAGCTAGGGAGCTTGTGTCGGATGCCGAGATCAAGTTCGATAATAACCCTTCCGATAACAATCTTATTTTTTTTAAACAAAACCAGAGCCAATCTCAATCTTACGATGGCTATGGAAGAGGACTTTTGGAAACAAAAAACCAATTTAAAATGGTGCCTTGAAGGGGAACGGAACACCAAATTTTTTCATGACCTTATCAAATCTAAAAGAAGCAAAGGCAAAATCTTTCAAATTATGGATGGTATCCAAATCACGGACCCCGTCGATATCCAAAATTCTGGAGTTAATTACTTTTCCACTATTTTTAAGTGTTCTGATTTTACTCCGATTGATATTAAGCCTGATATTATCCCCTGCGTCATTAATACTGATGACAACCACAATTTGTGTGCCATGCCGGATGTGGATGAAATTAAACAAGCTGTTTTTAGTATTGATCCAGGCAGTGTGGCCGGCTCGGATGGTTTTAATGCCTTATTTTTTCATAAGTGCTGGGATATTATTGCTATTGATGTATGTGAGGCAGTGTGGGATTTTTTCTCCGGAAACCCCATGCCCAAATCTTTTTCGTGTACTACTATTTCTTTATTCCTAAATGCTCCCCCCTTGCTTGGAAGGATTTTAGGCCGATAAGCCTTTGTAATACCTCTTATAAAATTATTGCGAAAATCCTTAGTACCAGATTGGGCCGCCTTCTTCCGAAAATTATCAGCCCTGCCCAATCTGGCTTCATTAAAGGCCGCCTCATCACTGATAATATTTTAACGGCCCAAGAAGTTTGTCATGACATATCTACTTCTGATTCGAATGTTTTGATTAAATTAGATATGGAAAAAGCCTACGATAGGCTTAACTGGGGTTTTCTTTTAAAATTTTTAAAAGCTTTTGGTTTCTCGGATGCTTGGGCGGACATGATCTATCGTTGCATTTCGAATTGTTGGTTTTCGATTCTCATTAATGGGAGTCCTATGGGTTTTTTTAAATCCGACAGGGGCATCAGGCAAGGTGACCCCCTGTCGCCTCTCCTCTTTGTGATTGCGTCCGACTATTTATCTAGACTTTTGGATAAAACTTTTCTTACCCACCCCGATATGTTTTTCAAAATCAGGAAGAAGGCTCGGATTTCACATCTTGCTTATGCTGATGATGTGTTAATCTTTACCAATGCTTCCTACAACAATCTCCTCATTCTCAAAAATTGCCTAGATCACTACACTGCGAGCTCAGGACAAAAAATTAATAACTCTAAAAGTTCTTTTATTTTTGCCAAGTCGAACAATTTGTTGGTTCGTATGGTGAAACAAACGACTGGATTCTCTCAAATGAGTCTCCCAATTAATTATTTGGGATCCCCCTTGTGGAAAGGGAATCAAACTTTTGACATGTATGGTGACCTTATTGCTATAACCTGCGCCAAATTCCAGTCGTGGAATCACCTATTACTTACCTCCGGTGGCAGACTTGAACTTATTAAAATTACCCTGAGCTCTATTCCTTTCTATTGTCTCCAAGTCCTTAAACCCCCCAAAAATGTCATTATCTTCTTCGAACGGCTTTTTAACAAATTTCTTTGGGGTTCCAACGACAATAGAAAGAGACTTCATTGGGGAGCATGGCTTAAGCTTTGTTACCCTAAGGAAGAAGGTGGTCTTGGCTGTAGGAGTTTGGGGGACATCATTAAAGCGGCTGAAATTAAACTTTGGTGGCAGTTTCGTACCTCATCTAATATTTGGACCAAATTCATGAAGGCTAAGTATTGTAAACGTCTCCACCCCATGGTGGTTAAAACCAACCCCTATGAATCTCCTACATGGAAAAATCTTTGTGACATTCGTTCCTTAGCTGATAAATGGATTTTTTGGTATATTGGTGATGGCGATATCTCGTTTTGGCACGACAATTGGTGTGATTTTAGCCCGCTGTCCCAATGGGCCTCTAATCCCCGGCTAAACACCACCATTAACCATTTTTGGAATTCAAACGGGTGGGATCAATCAAAACTTCTCTCCGTCATTCCCTCGGAACTTGGGGATTATGTTATGACCTTTCCCACTCATGTAGAGTCGGGCCTTTCCGCTAATAAGGCTGTGTGGAAACTTACCTCCCATGGTGGTTTTTCCTTTAAAAGTGCGTGGGAGGCTATTCGTCAACGTCATGATACTCATCTTATTTTAAAATATTGCTGGAATCAAATTATTACTCCTACTATGTCTTTTTTCATGGTTAGACTTTTGAAAAAATGGATCCCCACCCCGGACGGCCTTAGACCGAGTGGCATAATTGCTGATAATTCTTGTTTTTGTTGTAATAGCACCGAGGACCTGCCTCATCTTTTTCTGAATGGACCGATCGCATCTTCGGTTTGGGCTAACTTTTGTACCTTATTGGGCATTCCTCTTTTACAAACCAGCTCTATTACTTTAGTTGTCTCTCATTGGTTTAATAAAGCCTCGGGTGCTATCCACATTTTACGCATCATTCCGATACTCATTCTGTGGTTTATTTGGTGCTCTAGGAACGACATGCGGGTCAAGAAGATTCCGTTCACGGCCCAACGGGTGTGCGATCCAATTTGGGACTTCCTGTTCTTGATTAAAGGCCAGAGGTGCATTCCGCCGCGGGCTTGGCTAGGCGCCCCGGCCCTTTCGGATATTTTGGGTCTTCACTTCTGCCCCTGTAATTTTATTAATAATTTTGCATGTCATTGTAAAAACAGAAAAAAGAAAAAAATCTACATAGTGAGATGGGTCAAGCCGACTCCTGGGACCACCAAAATCAATACGGACGGGGCCTCAAAAGGCAACCCTGGGGTTTCGGTTGTGGGTGGTGTTGCTAGGAATTTTTTGGGCGAACCTATCTTTGCTTTTCACGAATTTATCGGCAACCATTCTAATAATTTTGCCGAACTTTTTGCTATTTGGAGAGCGCTGGACCTTTGCCGCGAGAGAAACATTCGTAAGGTTTGGGTTGAGATGGACTCGGCCATTGCCCTTTCTCTAATCAACTCGCCTAACAAGGGTAATTGGCAAGTGCTAAACATCTGCCACAAAATTGCATCACTCAGGCGTGTCATGGACATCTCATTTTCCCACATCTATCGGGAAGGGAACACCATCGCGGACCATCTGGCTAATGAAGGTTATAAGTTCAGAAATTTTCGTCTCTATAGCCCGTCTGATCTGCCCGGGAAGATTAATGGATTGATTAGACTTGATAAAAATAATTTTCCATATGTTAGATTTAAATAATCTCCTTGGCTGTTATTTTCGTTAATTGGGGCGTGTAGAGGGGCTCGTCCTCCCTCAAACTCTTTGGGCGTGTAGTGGGCCTCGTCCACCCACAATTCTTCTCCGCTTAATAAATTTTGCCTTTTTTTAAAAAAAAAAAAGTATGAACTAATTCAAAAAAAAAACTATGGTTCTCTCTCTAACGATAAACGCTCCTCTTTCTCTCTAAAGATTTCGGCCGATAATCAGCCTCTGGCAGTGAGATTTTTCACTTCAATCATCTGCGTCCCTCTAATCACTGCCGTCCGCCGCCTAGGGCAGCGGATTCCGTCCGTTTTCCTCCATATCTTGCGCTCGCTGATGTGATTTGGGCCTGAGGAAGGTGGTTCGTATCCATATCGCGTTGCTCGCGATTTTCTGCCATGGTTTTGTCTGGCGATTCCATTCAGGTCCCGATTCGTCAACCTCCCGGTGGTTAGAATCCCGGCCCTCAATCTCCTGCTGCTATTTCAGTTCCCTTGTCCTCTACGGGTGCCCCAGGTAATTTTGATATTCCCATTATTTCTACTGCTTACAATCGGGAATCAGATGTCGGCTCAGGTGGACTTCCGATTAGGGCTGTGGGTGGGCCCTCCATTTGCAGGGAGAGTGACCCCTTCCCTCCGTTGGTTTCTGGTGATGTATGTATTCCGAAGGTGGCCATTTTTAATACTCCAGGTTCGGCCGCCCGCAAAGTGTTTGAGAAATGTCCTGTTAGAACTTCATCTTCTCCTGCAGCCCAGGTTTCTTCTTCGGTTCAGCTTCAAAGCCACCGGGAAGTGTCTGGATCAGTTCCCTATCATTCACAGCAGCACACAACTAATCCAGCACCTAGTTTTGTCTTTGTTCTTCAAACGCTAAGGGACCAAAGAATGAGTTTTAATTCACATAGGGCGAGACAGTCCGAGCAGAGCTTCCATGCTGAGGGAGGAACTATTAGCTTCGGTCAGATTATTGAATTTGAGGGTCGTAAAGTCGTGTCATTTTCGGATAAAGAAATCGAAGAGCTTGCTGCACCCTTTCAGTTTGCTTTGGTAGGAAAATTTTCACATGGTTTCCCGACGATGAAAACGTTAAAATCAGTTATGGGAAATTTAAAACTTATGGGTTCTTTCTCGGTCGCCCTCCTAGAAGAAAAACATGTGTTGTTCCGGCTCTCATGTGAAGAAGACTACACTCGACTTTGGAGCCGCCAAGTTTGGTTTATGGCGGGTTTTCCGATGCGTATCCTTAAGTGGACACCTGATTTTGATTCGTTAGTCGAGGCCCCATTTGCTCCGGTTTGGGTGTTGTTTCCGTACCTTCCTGTCCACTTATTCGACAAACGTAGTCTTTTTCAAATTGCTTCCGTTCTAGGGAAACCTCTTCGAATTGATAGTGCCACGGCAGAATCATCTCGCGCTTCCACTCCGCGTGTTTGTATTGAAATTGATTTAACTCAAGCCCGTTTGCCAGAAATTGAACTTAGGCTTGGTGGTAAAATTAAGATGCAACAGGTGGAATATGAAAACTTTCCTAGCTATTGCTCATTTTGCAAGCATATTGGGCATGATTGGATGAGCTGCAAATCCTCCAACAAAGCGTCGGAAGCGGGTTTTGGTTTTAGCTCCTTGGTCAGCCCCTCTAAGGAGGTTGCGGTATCGGTTTTGGACCAGGTTCGGCCCTGCTGCCAGGTCAGCCCCCGGCCCCCCGATGGCCCGGTTCTGGATGACTTCATTTCTTTAAATTCAAAAGGGCTCATTTCTTTTGTTCCCGGACCCAATAATCCAACGACCAAGCCATTGAATGTTTCTAAAATTCGAGATGATATCCTTCAATCTTATGATTGGTTTGATAACGTTTCAGACGTCGAGTCCGAGCGTATGACTATTTTAAATGGTGAGTATTTCAATCCCGACGCTCGTGTTGCGAAGAATTATTACTCGGAGGATGATTGGCCAGATTCGGAATCGGAACCTATTGTGTTACCACCAAAGAAAATAGTTCAGAAAAAAGTAAAGAGTAATACCGTCAAGACCAAGATGGTCGAGGATCGGGTCGGAACCGATACGGTGGAAATCAATATAGCTGTTGGACAGAGAAATACGGTTCTTGACCATGATTTGGAAATGGGATTTCAAACGGTTACGAGCAAGAAAAAGCTAAAGGAAGAAAAGGCCCGAAAAAAGCAAGAAAGTGGTTCGTAACAGGGTACAGTGTACTTTAGGCCCTGAGCCCCCAATATTTACCGTTTTCTTTTCGTTTAGTGGCTATGTTTGGGATTTGGCCCCCCAATAAAATATCGGCTTTGTAAGGGAATTGTAATACCCGAGATCTTTATTCCGGATTCGTTGGGTTTTCTGGGTTTTATCGGTTTGTCATTGTCCTCATAGTTGGAATTTCGTGCCATGTTTGGGTGTGTCTTGTTGGGACATGTTTTTGGAGGCATTTGGGATCACTTTGTGAGTTTGTGAGATTTTGTGGTGTAGCGCACGCTAATGCTTGAAGCATAGCGCACGCTACTGCGTGGTGTTTAGCGCACGCTACTGAATGTGTAGCGCACGCTAACTGGCAGTCCAGAGGCAGTCCAGTAGCTACTGGACTGGGACTGGAGCTTTGTTAGCGCACGCTAAGGCCGATAGCTAGCGCACGCTATCGACTGCTTAGCGCACGCTCCCTCTTCTTTCTAGCGCACGCTACCCGGTAGGTGCAGTTCGGTCCAGGGGCTACTGGACTGGTTTTTGTGACCCGTTAGCGCGCGCTACGGCTGTTGACTAGCGCACGCTAACTATGTTATACGCGGTTTCTCTGGAGCGTTGACCCCGTTAGCGCACGCTAATGAAGGGTGATTAGCGCACGCTAATAAGCATCGATATAAATCTTGGGCGGCAGATTAAGTCGTCATTTCCCACTTTTCTTCATTCCTTCCGACGGGAGTGAGATCCAGAGGCGAGTAGGACCGATCTTTTTCTTCTAGCTTCATATTTGAGCAGATTTGTAGATGTTTAACAACATCTAATCGTCTTCTTGGTCCAAATCAAGGTAATCTCTTGTTAGAACCCTATTTTCTTAAATTTGGGGTTTTTGCTTGGATTTGTGATTCTTGACCGATCTCATCCGATCGGTTATTTGTTCTTGTTTGTCTTGACCGTAATCTTCAGATTTTGTTAACCGTTCATCGATTTTTATCGCCCGGATCAACGATTCTTGATTTCTTTGAGAATACTTAGATCCTTGTCGTTTTTAGGATCGTTTCGGATTTCGATTAGTGTTATTGATTTGTGGTGATGCTATTTTCGTAGTATTCGTGGGCTGTCGAAGTCTTGATCGTTTTTGGAGGTTCGAAGGTTTCCCGATCATGCCCGTTCGTCGTTTCGTCGCTCGTGATATCGAGGCAAGTATCTTGTCCATACGTTTCATGTTTCGTAGGCGTAATTAATGGTAAAGGAATTCGTGCGAAACCCAATGTTTAATGAACGTAAAAAGGGATTGGTATATTCTCGATAAATGTTGTCTTTCAACGATAATTTATGTACTTCGTGAATATATGTGTTCTCGGAATATGTCTGTTGGATTTGTATGTTGAAAAGATGATATGATCACTTTGAATGAGTTTATTAGACCGTAATCCTTTGCCGGGGATTACGTAATGTTATGTGTACTTGTTCGTTAAGAATGTATTACGTGGGATATTAGTTGTTACTCCTTTGAAAGGAGGTTGTGATGTTTAAGTGTTGCTTGGCTTGATGTTCTGCTCATTGTGATGTGATTGCTGAAAGTGATGTGCCTCCGGGTAGGATTGTTGAATCTCCGGGATCCATACTTGCTAGTATGGGTCGGGCGTGAACGTAGGGTTATCCAATCCGGGTATGTCTTGCGGGGACTCCGAGGTTCGGGGCTTGCTAGCCCGATGCCGAGATAACTTGTGGGGTTATCATCGGGTATGTCTTGCGGGGACTCCGAGGTTCGTGGCTTGTTAGCCCGATGCCGGGATAACTTATGGTTGTGGTATGGAATGGTTCCGTGACTGTTGTCACGAGGACATGTGATTTGGTATGGTTTCCTATTGGGTTATTCACTCGGGTATGTTCTACGGGAGCATCTGAGGTTCGTTGCTTGTTAGCACGGGACGCGAATAATCCTTAGGAACATGTGTTATGTGATTCGGGTCGTGGACCCTGTGGCTTATGATTGGGGTCTTGGACCCCGTGTGTTGTGAATTGGGTTGTGAAACCGCATTTTATTATTGGAATCGTATTTTGGAAAGATGATTTTGGGCCGTGTCCCCAAGTGTTTTCGAAAGACTTGAGAATTCCTTATTTCCAAATGTTTTCAAACTCCCGAGACCGTAAAATATTTTGTGTGAGACACATGGTTCTTTTCCTACCTTTTATAAATCAAACTGTTTTGATTAAGTGATTTATCTCGGGAAATATATTCAAGATTTTATATTCTTGAAGCACGTTGTGTATGGCTTGTACTTTTGGTTTTATACTTGCACTAGCAAAACAGTGGAGTTTTGCTAACCCCCGAGTATTCGGGGGGTGGATGTCTGTATTGCGTCCAGGTACTTGCAGGTAGCTGGGGAGCGAATCACAGGATCGATACGAAGGATGATGGGAAATGAAGATACTAATCACGCGAAGACCAATTATAGAGTATTTGGTAGAGTCGTGTTGATTTTCCTCCGATGTGTTATTTTATCGAGTTATGGAAGTGATATTGTATTCTAGCCCCTGCGTGGGTATGTGTTCTGGGCAAGGATCTTGTATGTATTGTTCTGTGTGTTGTGATATAAGACCATATCGGTCTAATGGTCCTTTATGTAGCCATGTCGGCGATGTGAAGTGATGCATTGTTTTGTATTTAGCCTGGTAGATCCTCGCGGAGAGGGTCTGCGGCGTTGTAATATTCCCGAGTGGTTTGGGGGTGTTACAGGATATGGTATCAGAGCTTAGCTTGAGGAAACCTAGGCTGTCGGGTTGAGTTGTGTGTTGTCGGATCTTGTCTTGTCAGATTTGGTCTGACTGAGTGGTGTCGCGACGCGTCGTCTGAGTTGTCGGTCGTGATTAGTATCGAGGTGCAACCATCATCTTCGTGCGATCTGTGGATGTAAGTCTCCCTACTTTGTTGTGTCTAGTGCTATACGACTTTATGTGATTCTGTGTTATTATGTGGAGTTTAATTGTGCCTCGTGAATACTTACTCCATACTTGTTTGATTCTCGTATTGTGTTGGAATAAAGAGTAGTACCGGTATGCATGTATATATGTATACATCCTTGTGTGAAATCATTTTACAGGAGTGATGTTTTGGATTGGTTACTCAATAAAAGTTTATCGATGTGATATTTCAATTTCAAATGTTTTGGGGAAGTCACGTAAATTCTATTTAAAAATATCCTTCGAGAAGGAAAAATAATTTGATTTTCGTATGATGACCTAGAGACCAAAGATTTTGAGAATTCAAACTACACATATTATATTTTCATCTTGCATTGAAAATTTTCAAAATTTGATTTTAAATGCTTAAACGAGGTCTACCAATAGTTTACTTGAGACGTGACTTTCGCCTTCAACTTTTTCGATTAAACGATATGTAGTGAGAATGTAAATTATTGGCGTTTGGATTCGTATGTTGTTGTTTATATGTAACCTTCGGCGTTTGGCATTATTTGATATATGCTCATGAATGTGTTCTTTGAATTAGTATAACTAGCGCGCACTAACGTGGCATGGCTAGCGCACGCTAAGTCTGTTGAATCATACCTAACCGGTCGGCGAAGCTCGGAAACTACATTCTGGCCGTAAGTCTAACTTTTGCGATTGTTAGGCTGACCGTTTGAGACGGTACTCCATGTGTGTTGTTCATGAATAACAACTGTTGGGTGTGGTTATGTGTAATTTGAACTGTGTTCTTGTCCGCTGCGTGTGTGTTTCAAAATGACCTTTCGTATTTGTAAATTTGAATTATTTCGTTGACCCTTTTTCCCAACTCTTTTGTCGGGCGATTTAACATATATTTTGAAACTATTGAGTTTTCGCGTTTACGTCTTGTAATTTCAAACGGTATTTGGTGACGGTATTTGGTATTTGGAAAATGACTTTTGGGGAGTATTTGGAAAGTATTACCGTCATCGGCCTTTCTAGCATTTTGGAACGTTTTCGAAAATGGTTTTCAACTTGGTGAGTTCCGGCGCGGAAACCGTACAGAAAGTGATTTTGATATAATTGATGATTTCAATTTCATTGCATTTATAAATCGCATAACAACGGCATTATAAATGAAGATTGTTGGTATAATAGTTTGTATATTGTGCTCTAACTGGAATTAAATGGTAAAATGTATATGATTTAATGATGTTGGATTAAAGACAGAGATGTGAATATCCTGCTATGTGTTATGATCTTTCTTTACCATAGGTTGTTGTTTGTTAGTATGCCGAGGGGCAGAGGTCGTGGTCGTAACTGTGGCGCTGATGGCCACGGGGATCAGATGCAGAATCGAGAGAATGCCGCTGGGAATGATTTTGGTTTGGGTGTTGCTACTATATTGCAACAAGTAGCGACTCAGATGACTCAGTTGACCCAGGTGGTTCAACGTAGCATTGACGCGAGTCAGAACGTGGGTGTAAATCAATGGCTTCGCGAGGTAGTTCGTATGAATCCCCCTCGATTCGCCGGTGCTGCGGATGCGTTGGGCTGGGATGGTTGGATTTTCGAGTTGGGAAAGATTTTCGAGGCTGTCGGATGTCCTGAAGAGCGGAAGGTACCTATCGCTCAGTACCTTCTCGACAAGGATGCTGCTAATTGGTGGGAAGCTGTTATACCTCGTTTTCGTGATGTCAAGTGGGCGGATTTCCAATCATTTATGGAAGCCGACACGTCAAACCGATTAGAGAGCGAGAGAATTCGCGAATTCTACTGCGTAACCGCAAGATATATCGGTGTCGCAAGCTATCATTGATTATAGAAAACAACTCGATTATGTGCGATACCGGGTGAGTACGGAGGATGAGAGTATCCTCCACTTTGTCTGACGGATGAAGCCGGATATTAGCGTGTATATGTTGGGATTCAATTGCACCTCGTTGAGGACTATCAAGATCGAGCGTTAGCCGTGAACTAGCCGTTATCGTCGGAGCGTGTGCCGAGTCGAAGAAGCGAGGAAGTCCGATGACCGTGTGGACGGTGCAGGAGTTGGTATTTCTAGTTTTCAATATCGTAGCCTTTCATTGTGAAGCTCCATCGCTCGATGCGTGAACCGAGAGTTCCAAGTCTTACATTACGACTCTGGTAAATCCAGAGATGTTTTAATCGTAATGTGGCGGGACATGTTCGTGCACATTGTCCTTATCCGCCGATAACGTGTTACAGTGCACTCGAGGACACCGGGTTCGGTTTGCGAGATGGTTACCGAGCATTCCGAGGCGGACTTGAACTTTGATATCGTGGATCGGCTCAGGCAGTCCCAGAGGGGCGTGGTCTATCAGTTGCATGTTGAATTATTTCCCTTGCTTTGTTGTTTCGAAATTCAGAGATTGACTTCTTTTATTTGAAGTGGATCGGATTTTGAACTCTGTACTCTCGACTCTGTCGAATCGTTTATATTCGTTGATATTTTCTTATCTTGTCCTGTCCTGTGCTTTTATTGATCAAACGAGTTGTGGTATTGTTTCAGAATGACCCGTTTGTCGTTATGACTCTCCAAATTGCTATTCCCTTTCCTGTGGATCTTATGTGAATGCACATCTTGTTGCCTTCACCGGATCGTATATTATCTCTAGTCGAGATGTGAACTTTGGGGTTGTTGTTTGAGTATTATTGTTCGTCGTGATTCGAACATGATTGATCGACTGTTGTTGTCTCGATCGTGGTAACTCAATCGTTTGATGGTTCAGTTTTTGTTGATCTCGTTTCGTAATTGTTGAGCGTTAGGACTCCTTCGTAATTTCCTTAAGTTCAGGAAATTAGTTTTGTGGTCGATCTTTCAACCCTTGGGCTGTGGAATTTCGTATTGGTTCAGCGAATAGCTCGCGTTTTGACTGATGTACTGTTGAATTGTTCAACCGTATTGATTTTCGTTCGTCGTGTTTTGTTATTTCGGCAACGGATAACGTGTGTTATCTGAGTTTGTTTTGCGTCGTTCGTTCCATGTTTCAAGTTTCGAGGACGAAACTTCTTTTAAGAGGGGTAGAATGTAATACCCGAGATCTTTATTCCGGATTCGTTGGGTTTTCTGGGTTTTATCGGTTTGTCATTGTCCTCATAGTTGGAATTGTAATACCCGGTTGTAATTCATTCATTTTCATTCAGTAATTATCAGTCTGTAATTGTCACTCAGTGTATTTTCACTCAATTATAATCATTCATCAATCATGTTCATTCACCGTGTTCACCGTTCGTATAAACTTCGAGTTGAGTATCGTTATTGTTCATCGTTTCAACTTTCCTCATATGAGTTCGACTTTGTTAGATCACCATTAATTTTTGGTAACTCCAAAAATTCTAAATCTTTGCAATATTATAGAGCATCGAGTTAGCTTTCCAATGGTTCAAACGGTGAGTCAATCGGAGTCCGGACGAGAGAGTTATGGTCGTTTCAGTTTTTGGCCAATCACTGCCGACCGAACTCGGCCGTGTCGTCCGACACGGCCCGTGCCGTAATCGTCCGGAAAATGCAGAAGTTTACGCCGACCAGGCTCGGCCGTGTCGTCCGACACGGCCGTGCCGTACTCTTCGGATAAGCTGGAACGATCGCCGACACGCCCGGCCGTGTCCCGGGACACGGTCGAGTCATGCCGAGTCATTGTCGGGCGGGTCGCTTCGGAAGGCCCTCGGCTGCGACCGTGTCAATCCGGACACGGTCGAGTCATGTCGGCGGTGTCGGCCCGGTAGTGCGACACGGCCGTGCCGATCGGCCGCGGGCCGTGTCGGCGATCAACCCCTATAAATTCATTTTTTCATCATTTCACCCATTTTACGCATTTTCTTCACCTTCAACCGAGAGATAAGGCTTGAGGAGGTTTTCCTTCACAAATCATTTGGGTGTTTGATTTTCTTCATCTCCTTTCGATCGTGAAGCTTGGATAATCAATCTAACGCGTATTCTTGGATTGAAGCACTTGGATCATCAAGAGGTAATTCCTTCAACACTTTGGACTTGATTTTGTGTTGAAATAGGATGTTTTGGACGTTATAATCATGATATATGAAGGGATATGTATATGATTATGAGTTTGTATAAGGATTCATTGGATTATTGAGGGATTATTCAAGAACACTTTGGAAATCGAGTTGGAATTGGGGATTTTCGACTAATTGTTATTATAATCACGTTTTCGGATAATCATAACGGATTATTGATCGTATTGGAGATGTTTTGTTGGTTTGAAACACTTCTTGGGGAATTTTGATATTGGTATATCGAAGTTTGTGTGTAAACAATTGGAGTTGGGTACAACGTGTTTGATTTAATGTCTCTATGGACTTGGTTTAGTCGTATCGACGTTTGGAATTCGTTATATTAGTGTATTGATCGGATTGTTGGTAATTGTATTGAATTAAGGTTGTTCGATGACCGACACTTCATTTAGGGCGTTGTTCGTGGAAGGATAATTGTCATCGGTATTTTGTAAGTTAATTCTTACTCGGTTAAAAGAATATTCATACCTTTTGTTGTTGATCATTCATAATCATAACTCATTCATCATTGTATTAATCATATTAAAACTTGTTAATGTCAATTAATCACTTGATCATAAGGAGCAGCGGTTCCAATCTTTTTGTTGAGCTATCATTCATTTCATTATTACTCTCATCTCGGTGAGTCATTCTTGGCCTTGTCTAATTATTATTCATTGATATTCATCATGGTCATTCTCGTTCATGTGACCTTAGGGTTCATATTGCGTGGCGGGTGTAGTCGTGTGGAATTTTTAGTCGGGCACACGATGGTCATGTATTGGGTTCACCGATACATCGGACCGTGCACACAGTAACGCTTACCTCCGTGAGACTAATTAGGTACAAGGGCGGGTGTGTCCGGTCATTCGTCTTGTACACTTGCACAGGACATTACGGGTGTACTATGATACTCCTCTTCAGCGTAATTCATAATTAAGAATATTTCATAACCGGTTAAATCATGATTGTGTAATTTCAACTCTTGAGGATTGTTGTTACGTATGGCGGCCCGTTTGGGGATTTTGTTTTTCAGTGCGGGCAAGGCAAAGGCACGGGAGAACACGGCGCGTCGAGTCCTGGTGATACTAGAAAGGGTCCCGATCTGTCGGTCTGTTGATCATTTATGTTTCCTTTATTTATTCCGCTGAGACATTCCGTTTGAATACTCGTTTCATTCGGTGTTGTGTATTTTATCGCCATATAAGATACACATGTATTCTATTTTATCACAGGTGTGTTGTATGAAACTCCTCATCGGAGTAATTAATGTTGTAATGTGGTTGATCTTGCATTCACCCTGTGTAATTCATTCATTTTCATCCGCCTGGTGGGTCCCAGTCGGGGGTCCACGGCACTGTAATATCCGCCTAGTTTGGGGTGTTACAGAGTTGGTATCGGAGCGTGGTTTTGAATACTACCTTCCGAGTCATGTCTCATTTGAAGTCATCGTCATCAGACTAGTATCATTGGACTTTCGTGTCACGTGTGACTGTGCAAATGCCGAGCCAATCGAATCAGAAAGAAGCGTAAGATTTCTAACGCCATAGTATAATTTCTGGCAATAATCATTCATTCATCATTCATCAATTAACAATCCTCAAACATCATCATTCATTGTGATCAAGACGATCATATTAACTCATCAATCACTTAATTCATTTCATTACTCAGTTGTCAATCTGGATGATCATATTATCAATCTTATTAAGTTATTCAAGATAATCATTTCAAGAATTTCATCAGATAATCATGTCACTTCAGTAAATCATTCATATAATCACTAAGTTAGAACATGTATACTCATTTTCATCATCTCATGACATAATCATAATGTGATATTCATGCGGAGATTATAATCATCATGTAACTTTCCACTTCAGTATGGAAAGAGCTGGCAGAGGACGAGGAGGACGAGGCCGTGGTGCGGGCCGAATCCCGAGAGCTCGTGTGAATACACGTGCGAATGCGAGAAATAATGCTAATTCATCTAGTAGCGACGCTGCTACTCATTCACCTAGACGTGATCATTCTCTATCAGGGAGTCGTACTAGGGACACCGCTCAGTCAGAAGGCGTTCGGATCGATCCACTCGCCTTTATGCAGGGCATGATGGCCCAGATGACTCAAATGACACAACTAATGGAGACGATGCAAAATTCAGCTAATCAAAATCAACAGGCTCCTCCGCCGCCGCCTCAGAGGCAAGAGAGGAATGTGAGCAGTATCATCGGCGACATCTCTCGCCAAAGGCCACCTACTTTTGAGGGCTCGTCTGAGCCGGCGGATATTATACATTGGCTCGAGCATTTCGAGAAGTTGTTTGCTATGGTAGAGTGTCCCGAAGGACACAAAGTTTCTGTTGCGGCTTACTACAGGTAAGAGCGCACATTCTTGGTGGTTGTCGTTGAAGCCCACCGAAGGATCATGTACTTGGGAGCGATTCAAGACTCTCATGATGGAGAGATATTATCCGGCCCCACTCGGAGAGGCCAAGCCGTCAATTACTCACCCCGACCCCTCAGCAGACGAGGATGTTCTCGCCATTGCCGAGAAATTTCAGAACTTCTTCCGTTTGCCTCATCTATCATTCATTCCGAGGCGGATAAGATTAAGTATTTCAAGAGGTGAAACCCCGTATGAGACTTGATTACTTAATCATAATTGCACCACGTTGTGAATTCATTGAGAAAGCTCTCACCTACGAGCTTCGCTAAGGAAATTGCTAGCGGCAACCTTCGTGCGCTAGCAAGAAATCGAAGAATCGCAATCGGTCGGAAGGCGGTCGAGCAACTTTCAAGAAACCCCGTGCGGGCTCCGCTTTTACGAGCGACCTCTGTGTCGTCTAAACCCGCGGAATCACGGTCTCGATCGGCCGATTCGGCCATCACTGTTATAAGCGTGGGGAACTTGGTCACCTCGGTACCAAGTGTCCGAGACAGACGATCACGTGTCATAATTGTGGAATTGCCGGGCATAGGGCCCGTTTTGCCGTAGGGACTCCAAACCTACTCGGGCGTCATCTCAGGCCCAAACAGTCGGCCGTTGAATCGAGCCACTCAATCGGCGTCGTTTAAAGCAGCGGGAGCGACTAAAGGTGGAGCCTATAGTCGGCAGACGGAGCGTCGGTCTGGGACTAGCAAACCCGGATTTATGAGATGAAGAAGACCGATGATCCCGAGGCCCAAATGATCTCGGGTACACTCGATATTCTATCTCAACTTTGTGTGTACCCTTTTTGATCTTGGTGCATCGCATTCATTCATTTCGAATCATGTTTGAGTAGACTACGTGCGGGTAGTGCTACTAGTTGTGAGCCTTATGTCATTGGTCTACCCGATGGTAGACGAATCATCGGAAATCGTGAGATTGATTGTCCTATTCGGTTTCATGGTCGTGTATGGCGGCCAAACCTTATCGTCGTAGATTTGCCGAGAGGCAGCGTCATCTTGGGTATTGATTGGATGGATCGTCATGATGCCATCATTAGTGTCCGTAAGCGTATGATTACTATCATTTGAGACGATGGGGTTGAATGTGTATTTCGGGAGATAATCCCTACATTGCTCGTAAGGTCATTAATTTGATGAAAGCGGTGCGATTACTCGATCGAGGATGTGTCGGTTATTGGTGCTATATGACCAAAGCCGAGGAATCATCGGTAATGTTGTCGGATATTCCGGTAGTAAGGAATATGCCGATGTATTTCAGACGAGTTACCCGGTTTGCCTCCACGAGAGAGATGTGGAATTCACGATTGAGTTGGAGCACGGTACGTCCCGATATCGAAGGCACCGTGCCGAATGGCCCCGACCGAAATGCGAGAGTTGAAGAGTCAACTTGAGGAATTGTTCGAGAAAGGTTATATCCGACCGAGTGCGTCCCGTGGGGAGCACGGTCTTTGTTCGTCAAAAGAAGGATGGTTCTTTTCGCTTGTGTATCGATTATCGGGAGTTGAATAAGGTGACAATCAAGAATAAGTATCCTTTACCCCGTATCGATGACCTTTTGGATCAACTTCGGGAGCTTGATATTTTCCAAGATCGACTTAAGATCTGGATATCACCAGTTGCGGATTCGAGAGTCGGATATCGCTAGGACGGCGTTTCGAACACGTTATGGCCATTATGAGTTTGTGGTTATGCCGTTCGGATTGACTAATGCACCTGCGGTATTCATGGAGTTAATGAATCGGGTCTTCATCGACTTTCTGGATCGGTTTGTTGTTGTCTTCATCGATGACATTTTGATTTATTCTCGTGACCGAGAGGAACACGAGTTTCACCTTCATCAAGTGCTCGACGTGTTGAGACGAGAACAACTTTATGGGAAGTTTTCCAAATGTGAGTTCTGGATGTCCGAAGTGACGTTTCTCGGACATGTAATTTCATCAGATGGAGTGCGTGTTGATCCTCAGAAGACGGAGGCTATCCAATTGGTTACCTCCGAAGAATGTTAAGAAATCGAAGCTTTCTCGGATTAGCCGGTTATTATCGGAGGTTTGTGGAAGGATTTTCCAAAATTGCTCAACCATTGACGAACCTTTTGCGGAAGGATAAGAAATACACGTGGTCCGACGCGTGTCGTGAGTTTTGAAGAACTCAAGAGCCGGTTAATGTCGGCTGTACTTTCCTTGCCGCGAGGGACGGAGGGATTTGTGGTTTATAGTGATGCGTCGGACGGGTCTCGGATGTGTACTCATGCGAGCGGGAAGGTTATTGCCTATGCTTCACGGCGGTTGAGACCTTACGAGGTTAATTATCCGACACACGACCTTGAGCTAGTAGCCGTGGTGTTCGCTTTGAAGATTTGGCGTCATTACCTTTATGGCGTCACTTGTCGATATTCACCGATCATAAAAGTTTAAAGTATATATTTACTCGAAGGAATTAAATATGCGACGAGGCGGTGGTTAGAACTAATCAAGGATTATGATATTGAGATCCTTTACCACCGGGCAAGGCGAACGTTGTTGCCGACGCCTTGAGTCGTAAGTCCATTCGGGAGAGCGGATGCTTGCTCGTTTAACAATTCGAAGGAGCTCCAACAGAATTCCTTAGACCCGAGATCGAGGTCTGGCTTCAACGAGTTCAGGGACAGCTTTGTATGTTAGAGATTTCATCATCTCTTGAGGATGCAATCAGGGAGAATCAGGGTTCAGACCCAGCATTGTTGCGCATTCGTGAGGATGTGGCTCAGGGGAGAGCCCCTGGATTCGTGGTCCACGAGGATGGACTTTTGAGGTTTAAGAACCGGTTGTGCGTGCCGGCGAATGACGAGTTGAAAAACTCGATTTTGAGAGAAGCTCATGCTACCCCTTATTCTGTTCATCCGGGGTCTAGCAAGATGTATAAGAACTTGAAACAAAATTACTGGTGGAGTAATATGAAGCGAGAAGTCGCGGAATTTGTTTCGAGATGCTTAACTTGCCAACAAGTCAAGATTGAACATCAGCGACCGGCGGGTATGCTGAAACCTCTCCCTATTCCAGAGTGGAAGTGGGAAGACATTTCTATGGATTTCATCACGAGTTTGCCGACGAGTCGTCGTGGCATGAATACGATGCGGGTGATTGTGGACCGTTTAACTAAATCAGCTCATTTCCTTGAGATCAAGGATACGTGGGGTCCCGAGAGATGGCCCGATTATTCATCAAGGAGATAGAACGACTGCACGCTACTCCTAAGACTATCGTTTCCGATCGTGACGGACGATTTGTATCTCATTTTTGGAAATCGATTCACCGTGCTATGGGAACTCGGCTCAATCTCGCATCGCCTTTCATCCTCGGTCCGACGGACAATCAGAGAGGACTATACAGACATTAGAGGACATGTTGAGGGCATGCGTCCTCGATTGGAAGGACGATTGGGAAGCCCAACTACCATTGATAGAGTTCACGTATAATAATAGTTGGCATGCTTCCATTAAGATGGCACCTTACGAGGCCTTGTACGGTCGTCGTTGTCGATCTCCCTTGTGTTGGGATGACTTGTCAGAATCAATCTGCACCGAACCCGATATGCTTATAGCCGCCGGGAGAAGGTAGCTTTGATCAAGAGTCGTATGTTGACATTTCAGAGTCGACGAAATCATATGCAGATAATCGTCGCCGACCACTAGAGTTCGAGACGGGTGACCACGTCTTGGTCAAGGTATCCCAGTCGAGGTATTTTCCGTTTCGGAAAAGCGGGAAGTTGAGTCCGAGATTCATTGGACCGTTTGAAATTTTGGATCGAGTAGGCGAGTTAGCTTATCGATTGGCTTTACCTCCGCCCGAGCCGAATTCATAATGTGTTTCATGTCTCTCGATTGCGAAAGTATATTGCCGACCCGAGTCACATACTGCGATTCGGCGAAATCGAGATCGCCGACGATCAATCATATGAGGAGCGTCCTATACGAGTTTTAGAGCGGCGAATCAAACGGTTGAGAAATAAGTCGATTCCTTTGGTCAAGATTCGGTGGTCCAGACATGGAGTCGAAGAGGCCACATCGGAAACCGATGAGATTATTCGCGAGACATAACCCGAGTACATAGACCCTTATTTTCGGGGACGAAACTCTTTTTAAGGGGGAGTATGTAATACCGGTTGTAATTCATTCATTTTCATTCGGTAATTATCGATCTGTAATTGTCACTCAGTGTATTTTCACTCAATTATAATCATTCATCAATCATGTTCATTCACCGTGTTCACCGTTCGTATAAACTTCGAGTTGAGTATCGTTATTGTTCATCGTTTCAACTTTCCTCATATGAGTTCGACTTTGTTAGATCACCATTAATTTTTGGTAACTCCAAAAATTCTAAATCTTTGCAATATTATAGAGCATCGAGTTAGCTTTCCAATGGTTCAAACGGTGAGTCAATCGAGTCCGACGAGAGAGTTATGGTCGTTTGATTTTGGCGATCATCGCCGACCGAACTTCGGCCGTGTCGTCCGACACGGCCGTGCCGTACTCGTCCGAAAATGCGAAGCCGCCGACTGGCTCGGCCGTGTCGTCCGACACGGCCCGTGCCGTACTCTTCCGGATAAGCACGAACGATCGCCGACACGCCCGACCGTGTCCCGTGACACGGTCGAGTCATGCCGAAGTCATTTGTCGGGCGGGTCGCTTCGGAAGGCCCTCACTGCGACCGTGTCAATCCGGACACGGTCGAGTCATCTGTCGGCCGTATCGGCCGTCTGCGACACGACCGTGCCGATCGGCACGGGCCGTGTCCTACAGCGATCAACCCCTATAAATTCATTTTTTCATCATTTCAGCCCATTTTCGCATTTTCTTCACCTTCAACCGAGAGATAAGGCTTGAGGGAGGGTTTTTCCTTCACAAATCATTTGGGTGTTTGATTTTCTTCATCTCCTTTCGATCGTGAAGCCCGGATAATCAATCTAACGCGTATTCTTGGATTGAAGCACTTGGATCATCAAGAGGTAATTCCTTCAACACTTTGGACTTCGATTTTGTGTTGAAATAGGATGTTTTGGACGTTATAATCATGATATATGAAGGGATATGTATATGATTATGAGTTTGTATAAGGATTAATTGGATTATTGAGGATTATTCAAGAACACTTAGGAAATCGAGTTGGAAGTGGGGATTTTCGACTAATTGTTATTATAATCACGTTTTCGGATAATCATAACGGATTATTGATCGTATTGGAGATGTTTTGTTGGTTTGAAACACTTCTTGGGGAATTTTGATATTGGTATATCGAAGTTTGTGTGTAAACAATTGGAGTTGGGTACAACGTGTTTGATTTAATGTCTCTATGGACTTGGTTTAGTCGTATCGGCGTTTGGAATTCGTTATATTAGTGTATTGATCGGATTGTTGGTAATTGTATTGAATTAAGGTTGTTCGTGCGACACTTCATTTAGGACGTTGTTCGTGGAAGGATAATTGTCATCGGTATTTTGTAAGTTAATTCTTACTCGGTTAAAAGAATATTCATACCTTTTGTTGTTGATCATTCATAATCATAACTCATTCATCATTGTATTAATCATATTAAAACTTGTTAATGTCAATTAATCACTTGATCATAAGGAACGACGGTTCCAATCTTTTTGTTGAGCTATCATTCATTTCATTATTACTCTCATCTCGGTGAGTCATTCTTGGCCTTGTCTAATTATTATTCATTGATATTCATCATGGTCATTCTCGTTCATGTGACCTTAGGGTTCATATTGCGTGGCCGGGTGTAGTGTGTGGAATTTTTAGTCGGGCACACGATGGTCATGTATTGGGTTCACCGATACATCGGACCGTGCACACGGTAACGCTTACCTCCGTGAGACTAATTAGGTACAAGGACGGGTGTGTCCGTCATTCGTCTTGTACACTTGCACAGACATTACGGGTGTACTATGATACTCCTCTTGCGTAATTCATAATTAAGAATATTTCATAACTTCGGTTAAATCATGATTGTGTAATTTCAACTCTTGAGGATTGTTGTTACGTATGGCGGCCCGTTTGGGGATTTTGTTTTTCGTGCAGGCAAGGCAAAGGCACGGGGAGAACACGCTGACGTCGAGGAGTCCCAGTGATACTAGAAAGGGGTCCCAGTCTGTCCAGTCTGTTCAGTCATTTATGTTTCCTTTATTTATTCCGCTGCAGACATTCCGTTTGAATACTCGTTTCATTCAGTGTTGTGTATTTTATCGCCATATAAGATACACATGTATTCTATTTTATCCTGGGTGTGTTGTATGAAACTCCTCATCGGAGTAATTAATGTTGTAATGTGGTTCGGTACTGCATTCACCCTGTGTAATTCATTCATTTTCATCCGCCTGGTGGGTCCCAGTCGGGGGTCCACGGCACTGTAATATCC